>JAWRVZ010000076.1:2092500-2277500 GCA_037043235.1 Rhodeus uyekii | reverse complement strand
TGTTTTCCACATACTCCAAACCTAAATATTGAGTGTTGTTTTTGTGCATGATAAACCCTGCTTATTTGCATTTATTAATCTTGACCTTTCCTTGATTATGTTCGCACAAAAGATTTCTCTTTTACCGTAAAATAAGCACATGAAGGCATAGTACTGCCGTAAGGGAATAAAATGGTACGACCAATATTTACGATTCCTTTGTTGCTCTTTTGTTAAAGATGCACCTTCGCAGTGTCCCTCTTAAACTTACATCAAATAGATTTTTAAAGAATAACATACACATGGCTGGCTGAAAAAACACACACACAGAGTGACATGCACACTGAAAGATATTGAGATTCACAAAAGCATTTGTTCTTTTCACCTTAATGTTCTCAGTGCTTGGAGAACATCCATTTAGAGCGGCTATGAATTATGGTTGCCAGGCAACGGGACAGAGAGCTTGTAGCTGCAGTGGAGAATGAAAGAGCTAGCTGATGGAATTAATTTTCTCTCAGCATTAGCCTGTTGGAGCTGCCTTCTCTGGTGGAACAGAGAGTGCATTTATGTGCCTCTCACATTTTGCATTCATTGTATAGGTCTCAGAGCTTGCATTGTTTAGCCAGCAGAGATAGTTGAGTGAAATGTGCTTCACCTTAAAAACTATTAGATTAAAAGGAAAATTATCTCATAAGCTTTCACCGTCCCTCCTCGTTCCATTAAAACGAATGAAAGTAAATGCAACAGAATAGCTAAATGGATCCCCTAGTCCTGAGAAACGACCAAAGCTTCTTTTTAAACATGTAATGCGGGAGATGAGATCTCATCGGGCCATTCTGATGAGCTCTGAGATTCGCATTAAATGCGTCGAATTTATTGGAAATGCTCAGGTGAAGTTTGCTTTCCAGAAAGCCACATGTCCGCTTAAATAAGCACAAGTTGATGTGTGTAAAATGTGCAAATCTAAACAGAGCTGACAGCGGAGGAGAGAGAGAGAGAGGGCGTGAGCGGTAAAAAGCACCGAGATCGTCCATCATCAGCGCAAAAGCCACTAAATCCTCATCCAGCAGTGGCCTAAATAAAAAAAAGGAACAGTAATGGACATAAATCTCCATTTATTGTAAATTTGCAGCAAAGCCTACAGTTTGCAGCACTTTGCTGCGCACTGCAAAACGTTTGAGACCTTTAAAGTGCAGCGTGACAAAGCTACTTCTATTGGACTGCTTTTGCATAGATAATTTACAGTGAAGTTTAATAAGAGGCAGATATTTGCATGCGATTGTAAAATTCAAGTGAAAGCAATTAAACACTGGCATGAGCAAATGACAGATGGCGTGGTACGGCTTTAATCTTTTATACTCCAAATTACCTCACTTCTCATATGTACTCCTGCATGTCATAAATATTGGGTGTTTTCCATTGTGCGGACTGTGACAAGCTATTATTACTAATAAAAAATAACAGCGATTTTGATGCAGATTAATTTGATAGGAAAGAATTTAATAGCTCAGATTATGGCAGAATATATTTCAAATTCATTCTAACAATCAAAAGGGTAAACAAAAAGCCAGTGTGTGTTTTAGCTTATAAAGATCGACAGTAACACAAGGACATGAAATACACCCTCATTACTCTGCCTGAAAAAGTCCTTATCATTGGGCTGTGGTTTTATTATCCTGAGCAAACAATTGGCTCTGATCTAGTCCAGCACTTAAGCTATTTATACCTTTTTAATGGAAACAGAAGGACATGAAAGTGCCCCTGAAGTGACAGCCGGAGTAAAGTAGACATTATTTTCCTCCCTTTAAAATGTCATTGGACTCCATGGAAAGCCGGGGTTCTCTCGTCCCTTTCATACGTCTTTGTCGCACACTATAGAAAAATAAGCATGCAAATGGTCTCCTACTGTATGTGTGATTACAATTTGCCTTGTGATTTAAAGGAAATTGATATCAAATGAGTATGACCTCCTTTGCTGCACGGGTCAATGGATCTGATGGAAAAAACAGCCAGCCCAGGCAGCCATTTGTTATTTAAAACTTAAAAAGTGCAGAACAGGCAACCTTTAGGGCTTTTGTCTGTGACCTCGTCACGTGACCTCTATTCATCTCTGGCAAGCCTTTGTCCTCTGTGTAGTGGAGATTAATGGTGAGCTCAGATGATAAATACCATCACAACCTCACTCTGACAAACGCAATTTGAGTTTTTTTTGTGTGTGTTTTTTTGCAGCCATGTTGATCCTCTCCGTAAAGTTTTTCTCATTGGAAAATTCATGATTAAACGATTCATCTTAGATTTCACTCTTAGTTTCTGTCAGTTTTGCCTCTAAGTTTTGTTTTACCAAGAAAAAGAAAGGTGACCTTTAATTGGCTGCGTGGTTTTCAAGTTGAAATGTGTTTTCTATCCAAAACTGACCACATTGTCTTATTACCCCGCACAAGGTGGGTATTGTCTGGTTAACTAGCTGAAAAAGTCCCCCTCAAGAAAATACAGATGTTTCACAAGAAATTGAGTGGGAAGGGGTAAAATACTGAAACACACAGCGTATTAATGAGGTGTGTATGAAGTTGAATGCTATTTGCTGAAAAATGAAACTTTATCCTGTCCATTAACGTTGTAACGGTTAACCCCCCTGAAAAGCCGAACAGGTTTCCACTGCGTGTTTTTCCCAACCGTTTCATGAGAACTTGACATTTTCACCAATGTCAGTTTATGATTAGTCAGTTAACCGCTAAAACCGCATGGATTGGAGATTTTCCTCCCTATTGCTGTGTAATGTCACGTCATTAATCCTATGCATCTAAATCAACTTCTCGTAAATGAATAGACAGTTTTTCAGATGCTCCATGACAAAACACTTTTGTGTTTTCTAATGGGTTAATCAAGGTGAGCACACGAAAGTGCTATTGTTGGCAAAAAATTAAACTGTATACATTAAATAAATGTGTAAATATAGTTTAATTTAAATTGCATTTTTGAATATTATACAACACATTTTCCTGTGTTACTGTCTGACAGTGTGAAATATCTGTGAAGTCTTTTTATTATTCAGTGTTCTCAAAGGTTCTCTTCAAAATAATAGACTGTTAGAAGGCGATTTCAGTATGTTTTGTGTATTGAGGGTTAAGTGTGTCTGAAGTGTTAATGTGAGGAGGAAAACACAGAGTCACCTGTCCTTCAGATAAATGCCCGTGGCCTCTAACCCCAAAGCTCCACCTGTCGGGGGCATTGTGCTGCACACAATGGTGGGCGTGGGGTACATTTCAGGTCACCTGTTGCTTCAGACGGTATCAGGTGACACACTACCACTACAGAGTTTGTCCTTGTCGGAAGTGATCTATCCCCCAGATACAGTGTTCAAAAGCAATGTCTTATACACCCTGAAACAGCCATAGCATTCACAGCGGCAGGAAGGTGAAAATTAAGGTATGGATGGAGACTTTAGTTCTAGGTAACATTAGGATTATCCTTGTGTGTATAGGTAGACCTCTCAGGAATTTCTGTAAGCTTAGTTTTAATAATTTAATTTGATAAGTAATAGTATTAAATACTGCTCAGTCAGAAATGAGTGTAAAGTGCCTCACTGTGTAAACCTTTAAAAAAAGAAAACAAGGGATTTAAGTCATAGTAATTTTTGTGGTAATCAAATTCATGCTACAATTGTAGATTTGAAAGATTAATATCGAAAACCTATACAGTTTTGTTTAAAATAAAGATTTATTTTAATCTTCCAGATGCAGCAAATGGTCAACTCCGACTCGCGTTATGGTGGCCACCCTCAGGTGGATACGCTTAGATCCAGGGTCCAATCTGGTATGGTTCCTCAAGGTCAGCTGACCACAATCAACCAGTCACAACTCAATACTCAGTTGGGTCTGAACAGCAACAATGGCACCCATGGATCCCCATCTCCACCAGAGAGCAAGTCAGCCACACCTTCCCCCTCCAGCTCCGTGCATGAGGACGATGCAGATGATGCTGCCAAGGTGAAAGAGGGAGCTTTACCCGTTCTATGATCTCATGAATATAAAAGCTTATCTTCCTCACACACACACACACACACACACACACACACACGGTCAGGTACTATTTTATGCACTGTGGCAAAATACAGTGTATTAAAAGGAATGAGTCACTGCTGACCTTTCTGCAAGTTGTACTGCCATGTTTCCTTAAACATAGATTTGCTAAGACACTGATCTGCCTCAAGTCTGTTCTTCACAGCCCAAATACAGCACATTTTCTCCAAAACTCCACATCAATACTGATCCTCTGGAAAGAGTGGCTGTTTTTGTGCTTTGCCAAGATATGTTTGTCTTGTTTCCTAACAGAAGACAACGTTCAGCATTAAATGGTCAAGAGACATACACCATCACAATACCAGCAACTTCTGTTTACAAAGACCTATTTCTAGATAGATCGAATCAAATCATGATTAAATCTGCCATTTCAGTCACTTATTAATCTTAAAATATCATGGAAAGGTTTATAGTCAGGAGTGTTACAAGTATGAAGCTTTGGCTGGTGATTAATTATCATTATCATTTTGTTAACAAATCAGTTACAGTATTAAAGTGTTCAACACCTTAAGAAATAATTTATTTACAATAAACTTGGAAACATAAAATGATGGATTATTCTAAGGATTTTTGAAAACATATATATATTGCAAATAGAAAATAATATTTTAAAATAAATTAAAATGAAAACTGCTTTTTATAAGTGAAATGTAAATTTATGGTATTTATACAATATTGTGAATACAATTCCCTTCCCAGGCATATATGATTGGCCCATAATGTGTACAGTGATCTTAATCCATAGTCAATGAATAGATTAATATTTATGACCAGATGATTATGTAATAGTCATTAACCAAAGACCTTATAGCTGAAAAGCTAAAAAAGTACTTTTTTATTATTATTCCCAGTTCTAAAATAAATAATTAATTAGCTAGAAATAGCTCTTTGTCAGTGAAATCTTTATAAAAAATAATTGACAAACAACTACAAACGTCATGGAAATTCATTGGTAAAAATGCGTGGGAACAACTAAAGCACGGAAGTCATTAAAATTTAAAAAATAGCTACAGGCTTTAGAGAAAAAAGGCTAACTAACTAGCTTTAGGAAGATGATTCATTCATAAAGCTGTTATTATGGCTTAATCTAATTGGATATCTATTGTTTACTATAATGAGCTCCTCTCCTTTCAGATGAATGGGGCCGAGAAGAGAGCAGCCACAGACATGGCCAAGAAGCCCAAAACCCCCAAGAAGAAGAAGAAGAAAGACCCCAACGAGCCTCAGAAGCCAGTGTCAGCCTATGCCCTGTTCTTCAGAGACACACAGGCAGCTATCAAAGGCCAAAATCCTAATGCCACATTCGGAGAGGTTTCCAAAATTGTGGCCTCCATGTGGGACGGTCTCGGCGAGGAACAAAAACAGGTGACTTTCCTTTTTTAATAAACCTTGCCTGTGTGCAAATGTGAAAATCTTGTGGCTGACTCGTAAAGACTGAGGTAATGCAGCAGGCATTAGATTACTCTGTGCTTCTATATACACACAGCACATGTATTGTTTATTATCTAAAGCATTATCTATAATATATACAATAGTATGTCCGTATAACGATTTGTTATGACAGCAGATGTGATGGCGCACATGTTGGTCAGAACATTTGCTGATTTCCCCTTGTGCAATCACAGAATAACATTGTCTCCACAGTGGTATTGTGGTCTAACATTAGCAAGGTTGTGCATGTAGGGGAAGTCTTAAAGTCAGGTGTGAAAACAATATGTGAGAAATTTGTGCAATATGTGTGATGTGAGATTTTCATTGGAATATAACAAACAAAAGTTTTGTGGGCTCTGCTAATCGGTTTAGCAAGTTTTTGGTCCATAATGGCACCAAAAGAAACTTGCATTGCATTCTGAACAGTGAAGCCTATTTAAAATTAATTGTATAAATTGTCATAACAAATACCCTCACCAAGGTTGAAATGTTGCAAGAAACCAATTCAAATATGGATAGTTCACCCCAAAAAATAAAAAAGTGCTCCACAGAAGAAAGATAACATGTTCAGTTGTGGCTGAACTATCCCTTTAAGATACACATTGTAAGTACAGTCATGCTGTTAAATAACAATTACTTTTTATTTGCTGTGCATTAAAACAAATGTGTATATCAAAGTCCAATATTGAACCTTATGTAGTACAGTAAATGTTTAAAACCCTCACCAAGGTTTCTTTTAAGATCGAAAGCAGTGATGATGAAAATGGATTAGCACTTTTGATAACAAAACCTAAATTATTTTTTTAGGATGTGAATTTAGGTTTTGAAGTATGACTTGATTTCCAGAGTTGCTTCTGATTTCAGAATAAACAACTAAAAGTACCTATTTCTCTCACTGAAACCACCAGACAGCCATAAAAAGCGAAATAACTTTTATTTTTTGTAGTTGTTGATTCACGCTCTTTTTACTATGTAAAACTCTCAGCCGGTGAAGCTGATGAAAACACTTAAAAGTACTTTTCCTCAGAGGGGATGTTTGCCTGATAAAAGAACATCATGTCTCTCTGCTGTTTTTGTCTTTCTCTATCGCTCTCTTTTGCTCTTGTCTTTTTAGTTGAGGTCTATTGGTTGAGGTAATAACAGCACAGATGTATTGATGGGCAAATAATTACACATATGCCCCAACTGAAAGGGGAAATATGGACAGTCCATAAAGGCAGAAGAACAAGCGATGGATAAAGTGGGCTGCACTCAAGCACCATTTCAGCGCTCTAACAACAATTACGCATTATGGCTCATAAATGGACTGCCATTAGATCCCATTTCTAAGAATAATTGTGCACAGGAACATGAAGAACAGTTTTTGGCCTCTTAATATATTTGTTCTTTGTTTGTTTGTTTTATCATGGCAGGTGTACAAGAAAAAAACAGAAACTGCAAAGAAGGAGTACCTCAAACAGCTGGCTGCGTACAGAGCGAGCCTCGTGTCTCAGGTACGTAAATGACTCTGGGTTATTGATATGATGAATGCGATTTAAAATTGTGACTTTGAGGAGGGACGTTTCGAGATGTACTTGTTTGGCAGTTTAGAGATTTTTTGGAGACAGCTTGAGTGATAAATAGACTCCTCTCGCACACCTGAAAGGTGACATAATGAAGAAAGCCTGATAAAACTGTTGTAGCTTGCAAGAAATCCAATATTATTTAATATATGTAGCAACATTTGAGGCATTCAACCTGAATGGAAATATTATAAGTAAGAATACCGAGAGAAATCCAATGTGTATATTTTAAAAAAGAAGCCTCTTTAGCATTAATGCAACCAACAAATAAAATATTTTCGTAACTTTCTCCAGAGCTACAATGACCCGGGTGATGTGAAGGCATCACAGGCCTCTCAGATGCTCGGGCCCAAGCCATCAGTTTTCTCTGGGGCAGGTCAGTCTCACCCAGGTCTCTACATGGCTCCTCCGTACCACCAGCAGCCAGGACTCAGTCCCCATCTGCCCCCGATGCAGCCAGGCCTAGCTCGAGGTGGTACATCCCGGCCCAGTGCGCCCATGAGCATGGGCAGCATGACGGGCTCGTCCCCCCCTCCGCTGCAGATCAGCCCCCCCTTACACCAGCACCTCAGTCTCCACCAGCAACAGCAGCAGCTCAGCAGCCACCCGATGCCTCTGCATTCCCCATCCATGGCCCAGGTGAGACAGCGACTGAGTAATGCTCTTTTATTTTCCTTTTTAGATACTTTAGATCCTTTTAAGTAAACATTGTACATTTAAAATAAGTAGTGTTCAATGATTATAATGTAACAAACATTTAAATTTAACATTTAAAAACATTTAACATTTAAATAAATGCTGTCCTTTAAACTTTGTATTCATCATAGAGTCATAACAAAAAGTATCAATGCTTCCAAAAAAATATGAAGCAGCACAACTGTTTTCAAAATTGGCAATAATAGGAAGAAATGTTTATTGAGCAGTAAATCGTATTTGAATGATTTCTAAAGGATCATGTGACACTGAAGACTGGAGTAGGAATAAATGACATTTTAAAATGTATTTAATTAGAAATTAAAATTTTGAGTAAATAAATGCAGCCTTTGTGAGTATAAGAGACATCTTAGATAAACTGTCCTCTTTGAAACAATCATAAATATAATTTTTTGCCATGGCACTAAAATTATATTTATGTAATTTATTCATCTAGCTTTTTATTACTGTACACATATATATATATTTTTTTTTTCTTTTTTTCTTTTGCCAAATCAGTTGACCACTAGTCCTCACATCCAAAAACCTACATATTTAAATGAAATTTGTTTGAAAGTATTTAAGTCAGCATGAAATTGAAACTAAATTGACTCAAATTGACTTTCTTAATATGTTGTCTTGGATTTAATGTGAACATTTCATCCCCACCCCCATCTAACCATGTAGAGACCACTTCTATTCCCAGTGGATAGAATCAAGACCCTCACTAGATTTTTCTTCTTCTTTTCCGAACTGTCACATTTAGAAAGTAAAACGGGATGTGCATTCTGTTTCATGTTGACTTTAATCAAGAAAGACATTAGCAGCCTTTTCACTGTTATTAAAGCAAGACTGAAAAGAGGCACGACAGACACCAGGCCAGGCCAATTAAAGGATTTGCTCCTCCGCCAGTCTATTTTCCATAAACCTCTTCAAGAACCTGCCTTGTCTGATACTTCTCCAATTTCCATTCTACATTATCAGGGAACAGATAGCGGAGCTTATATGTGTGTGTATGAATGTGAGAGTGGAGGAAGTGCTGTTTATGCAGCAGATGCTGCACCGTTTCATTTTTCATCATTTCCGGCCCCTTCAGCCTATCTCTCGCACCGGCGAATGAGGTCAAGAGAAGAACCATTAATATCTGCCAGCTTGTTTTATGTCCACACCGTGCAAAAAAATCCCAGCGTATCACACAGACAGATTTTCAATTTTCTCTCTGTAATAAACAGATGCATTAGGATTTGGATGTGACTTAAGGTTGCACAAAAAAACTCACATTGAGATTGATGAATACATCAGTGTGGAAGACAAAATGCCTCAGCTATCTGATGAAAACAGTTTTTCAGACTGGGCCGAAGGAAATGAAATTAGTTCTCTGCTAAAGTGTATAGGAGGAGAAGGCTATTTTTTGAGGACGTAGACAACAGCAAAGCAACGAAAGCAAATAAAGGTTCTACACATTCACACGCAAGCCCCAAAAAAATCTAATTAAAGAGAAAATGACCTTTTTCGGAATAGCATTCACTGTGTTTATTGCCTCCCCGGTTTTTAACGTGTGTGGAAGAAGAGGGTGTTTCAACCCGCAGCCCCACGTTAACACCCAGCCTCATTATTAGCATCAGTGCTAATTAAACCCTCATCCCTCTTATAGAGACCTCAAACAGAGGTGGTTAAGGGGAGGTTTGAAGCCCAAGTCTCCTTAAACACTCGTGGTGAGTTCTGTGTTGATCCGTTTCATGTCTTAATAGCCCTGAGTTGTGCTGGAACTTCAGTGGGATTGAGATGAGGTTGTAATGAGGTCCTAATGAATAGCACCCTTGTGCCTGGAAGCTCTTTAAGAGATGAGCATCAGCTGGGAGGCAGGACTGACGGATGCTGGAGAGAAGGAGAGGGCGGAGAATCGCATTGTCTTGAGGTAAACAGGGATTAGCTTCATAAAGAGAGATGAATCAGGTGGTCAGGAGAACAGGTGACACGCTATCCAATGACAGCGGTTCGATCACTCACTGACGCTGAGCACGTTTGAATCGGTTTTTTTTTTTGAATGTGTTTGGATTGGAATCACTAAGGAATGTATAGATTCCATCAAAGACAAAGCCGAAAAACATATTTCTAATTCAAACTGTTGCCGCAAAAAAAGTTCGTCATCCACATTTGAATATGAAAGGCATATTGTTGTAAGTTTTTCTTCCTTTGCCTGCTGGGAATTCTGGGAAACGCTGTATTTAAAAGAGCAGCCACTTGATTGAATTTCATGTGCTTCTTTTATATCAGTCCTCAGCAGGAAAATTAACTATTGCTGTGGATGATCATCGTCATAAGGCAAAAAAAGTGTCTAATTTTCATGCAGATTATAGTGTGAATTTGTCTGAAGTCCAATTTTAGATTACCACAGGGCTCCTTGTATAGCTCTGTCAATCTTTTGGAGGAGAGTACGAATGCTTAAACTTGGCTTTTCTCTCCTCCGTTTGGGGAGTTCTTAAGCCTGTTCCACGGATCCTGCCTTTATGGGAGAGTTTTTAAATCCAAAGGGGAGTAATAATCCTCGTTCATTTTTGCATATTTGTGGAGAGCAAACAAAAACGCGCGGTTCAACTTTTTCGGTGAGCCGAGGCGGGCTGGGGGAGGTGGGGCGGTGTTGGGTGGGGGGGGGGGGGGGGGGGGACACAAAGGGGCAGATGGAGCCTTTGTGATCGAATGAAGGAGAAGAATTTGAGGAACAATTCATGAATAGGTAGAATCTCTGGAGGGGGAAAAAACGCAGCCACCTGCTGTCTTGCTCTTTCAGGCAGATTCTCTTGTGTACCACTGAGATTAACTTCCTTTTCACATGCAGTCTTTCCTAGGCTAAGAACAGAGAAAAAGTCTTCAAATTAGAATATCTGCTTCGTTTATTTTCCGTCTACCCCCACCGCTCTCGTCGACCAGCGAATGCAGTTGCTCATTAATGCTCATTTGAGGCTGCTTGCACTACACTGTCATCGGGTCCACTTCAGATCGTGTAGGATGTTTGCTGGAATTAGACTTAAATGAGTTTCTCTCAGAAAAACAGGAAGGCTAGTTCAGCATTCTCAATAAATAAATTAAAGTTTGGGGTCAGTAAGATTTTTTCCTTTGAAACAAATTCAGCAAATATGCATTACATTAATCAAAAGTGACAGCAAAGACAAACAAATATATATTTAAAAATCCCGAACAAAAGCTGTATCACGGTATATTTCGGCAAAAAAAAAATAAGCAGCTGTTTTCAACATTGGATATAATAAGAAACATTCATTAGAATGATTTTTGAAGGGTGAAAACTAGAGTAATGATGCTGAAAATTCAACTGACATCACAAGAGTAAATTACATTTTAAAATGTTATTTTAAATTGTAAGAATATTTCACAATGTTACTGTTTTAATATATTTTTGATCAAATTGATGTAGTCTGGGTGAGCATAAGAGCTGTTATGTTTCTAAAACATTTAAAAAAATATTACTGACCCAAAACGGCATTCTTATTCAAATGTTTTGTATGTATGTATATATATATATATATAATTTATTAAATTAAATTATTAATTTATTTAAATGTATTATATATATATATATATATATATATATATATATATATATATATATATAAATAAATTTAAGAATTTAATATATACATAAACATAAATACATTTAAGTAATTTAAATGTACTATATATATATATATACTATTTACTAAATTAAATTTACTTTAATTTAAATATTAATTCCTACAAAAAATGTTGATCCATTTATTATTACTTCAACTTAAATTCCCCACACAAAGCCATTGTATAACTTCCAAAAAAACTTCTGAACAGTCCCTGGTCACTACAAAAGCTGCATAACCATGCCTTAAAAATGTCCACTTTTGTGTTTTCCAGACAAAAAAATATGACATAAAACAACATGAAAAAGAATAAATAAATTATGCTTGAATTTTCACTTTGCCAGAACTATTGCTTGAACATATTGCTGTAATAATTATTTTTGCCATATAAAAACCAGATCTCATGCCCCTGCACTATGAGGCTTGTCTCTGTGGGACCTGATCTCAAATGTAATCTCTCTCTCTCTCTCTCTTAGGGTTTCCCCCTTCAGGCAGAGTATCAGAGCATGGTAAATGTCACATCCTCTGCCGGACCTGGCATGTCCCCTTCAATGGACTACCGCACCGGCTGCAGGAACGGACCGACCCAGGGCCTGGACTGGACCCCTGACTACTGCGGCAACGGGTGAGCGACACTAGCGAGATCAATCACAATCATTCAGGAAAATAAGTGACGAGCCTTTTTGACTCGTTCATGTTTGCCTTCGCAGAGCTCTGCAGAGGGACAAAGCCCTGTACCTGACCTGATCGACATGTTCAGCCTCACACTCCTTCACGCTCACAGGACCAAGGCAGTTCCTCATCCCAGTACAGCTATTCGGGGCCTGATTGTTCAGGCCTTATTTTAGACTAGACAAAACCCTCGCATCAGCAAAACAACGTTTGAATGTTTTCTTTCTCATGGCTCACACTTTAGTGCACCCTACCGTGGTGGCTTTGCAATTTCCTTCTAGCTTCTGACATTCAGACCTTTTGGATCTTTAAATAGAGTTTAAATCATCGAAAGCATGAACATGTAAATTGAATGCTAAAATTTGTTTAAATGCAATCACTTCTCTAATGATATTGACTTTTTACGCCCTCCTATTGTTACGCGTCCTTGTTGCGTACGTACCTAATAAGAGGCTGTGTATGGAAACCCCCTGTAGACATGTGTTTTATCGGAGATTGTTCATGGTTTTTAAGGCGTTGCGTAGGCCAATTTGCCTCACAGGAAGGTTGTCAATCCATCAGTTTTTAAGCACTTACCGCTGCGTGTCGGAGACTCCAAGCTCTCGCTGACAAACGGCGGAATGAGAACCAAAACAGAACTTCTTTTTTGTACAAAGAGGAAAATCACAATCTGAAGGGAAAAAAAAGAAACGAAAAAAAAAGCAACAAAAAAGAATGCGGATGATATGACTCCTGCTTTCGCCCCGCTCTTTTCCACACTCTTTCTCGTCGTATCATTCTTCCTCTCTGTAATGATCTTTTCTAGTCAACTGCCTTAGAAACAGAGTTCTGTTGTAAGTATAAAACAGTATGAACGGCCGGATGGGTTGTTTCAAGCGGCCCTCACTTCAAGTTGTAAATAGAATCTGTGTTACTCCTAGAGTATAAGAATTTTTTTCTAGTAACAATGTGATTTTGAATTGGACCACACCAGTTCGTTTAAAACTCGAAAAGGGATAATTAGCCAAGAGGGGTAGTTTCTTGGCATCGGAAGTCGCCATTGATTGGGCCGACAAAAGAGACTAAAGAAGTATTCTTTTCCCAAGTTTAATAAGGTAAAGGTTGATGGCATCAACCGGCGAGGTGGCATGGAATGATTCATTAAGGAAAGTACTAAAGAAAAGTTTATTTTGTATTACACAAAATACTTCTTTTGTATCACTTCTGGCATATTGATTAATTTCATCCAAACTATGTGTATGAAACTGTCAGATGCTTATATGGTGTTAATTAGAAGAAACAGTGGCAGATTGGAGAGTTGCTGTATAACCCTGGCATATGGCTGATCATTTACTATTCCTCTACACTGTGTCTATATGAGATCTTTTTATGGTACTTGTTTGCGCCTATTTATGAAGGAAAAAAAAAATAACTGTAGGTGTTTTTGAGTAATTATGTTAGAGTTCCAGGGATGTTTTTCTGTTCATTTGTTTTGACAGAATTGATCCAGGCAACAATGTGAATAATTCTTATTTAGTTTTTATTGTGTTTGAAAATAAATAAAGGCAAACCTGCATTTTTGTGCAGTAATTAATCAGCAAGTGTCACAAGTGTTTTATTACGAAGAATTCAGGGCAAAATATTTGTATTGAATATCGTTTGAAACATTTATAACCTCATAATTCCTTTCCGCAGAGAAAGGTCAAGCTTAAGTTTATGTATAATGAACACTAATTCTCTTCCTCACTCATATCTCATAACTGGGTCACAGTGCTGTTGATACAGAATGTAATAACAACAATCCATTTTCCAACCATGAACACAGCACAAATAAACCTCCCAATGTCAAGAGCACATTCCTATCCTGCCGTACAGCTGCCATAGACTGATTTACTTAGGATTTCTCATATTGATCTCGCTCTAAATGGTTCCTTAAATCACTGTTTTTCTTTACATGCAGAGAAATAACAGTACGGTAAACTGAATTTTCTTCTATTTATGTCAATGTTTCCCAAACTACTGTATATGGCATTGCTGCTATATACCACATACTCAACATAATGCATATGGTAAGAGTCAGTGTTTTCTCAAGTCGTATCTCTCCTTAAAATATAATGTATTATTTCTGCCTTTCACTGTTGGTTACTCAAATGAAAAGACCTGAAAGCGTAGGTTCATTATTTAGACTTATTATAAGGATGGATTATAAGGTCTGGATCGTGAAAGTACAAATCATAAAACAATTATGAACAGCAGATAGTGTTTTATTAGTTGTAGTTTAAGGTAAAGCAAGGTCAAAGTTGTGTTTCATAAACAAAACGTCCTCTTGACCTAAAGTCCTATTTGGACGATGTCCAGCTTTACTGGACTTTGTATAGGAGTCTCACGAGAAGCTAAAGACATATTAATTGACTATCTGTATTCTGAACACTTCGCTGTTTTTGAAAACTATATAGCTCGCAGTCATGGAGTTCATTTTTAGTCATGGCAAAATATTGCCATCTCGTGGCTAAAGGTGGAATAGCAGCGGGTCAATGTTGTGATTACGGTGAGAGAACAAAGAATCTCACCGATAACGGATAAATGCTCATATTATAAATATATATATGTATTATGCATGTGTTTTTCCCATTAAATGACTCACTTTCCAGGTAAACCTGTTTTTTGACAGGTAAACTGTCCCGGTGAGCAACAATTTGATTTACAAAGGTGGACTACCAGGTGCTGCAATAGGTGACTAATGTTACCCTGTACTGATCCGTATCACTTCATCCAAAACAAAGAATGAAAGAAAAAAAAGAATACTTCCCCCTGAAACCACACCCTTTCCTACTTGCTCAATGTCCAAAAACAGTATGATTCACATACTTTTCCACTAGAAGCACATTTTGAAACTGAAAGGTATTTTTCAGTATGTAGTGAATGACTCCACTCCCTTTTGTAACACAAAATGGTTTCTATTTGAATATACAGTAATACTTTGAGATACGCTTGTCCTGAGATACGAGCGATTTGAGTTACGAGCTCGGTCCTGGAACGGATTATGCTCGTATCTCAAGGTATTACTGTTCTTTCAAAGGTAATTTATTCCTGTGATGGTAAAGCTCAATTTTTTTACGCAAGACTTCAATGTCACATGATTCACGATGAATGATCTACGTTGAATCGTGGGAGTTGTCGTCTTCACCTCCACACATGGAAAGCAATCGGACAGAAAATGATCATTGGTGAGCTGATGTATTAAAGTTGCATTAATATTACTGTGGTATAAAGCAGTACAGGCCGCGATCCTGGGACTTTGGTTTTTTTTATTACGCTTTTATGCCGGAATTTAAGCCACAAGTGCTGAGTTACTACTCATACAGGTCACTTTAGGTCAGGCAGCGGTGTTTTACTTGGTCAAAACAATCATGCTAAAAATACATTTGAGTGTGTTGAAAGGTATGACCACTCTGTGGCTGATTGTTGCACATTGCAGTAATCTAGATCAATATTAGAACATCATATTATTAAAAGCATGATGACTGCTGCTAAATGGCATGCAGTTAATTTAAAAATATATTGTACAGAGGAGAAAATGCCGCATTACTGTTTATACTAATAAAGCTCTTTCTGATATACTATGTTAGCCACTTGACCAAATAGTTACTATATATATATTCTGAATTCTGAACCTACGGTATAGCTCTTAGTTGTCCTTAGGGATGTATGAAAAATACAGTAGTCATAGATTAGCTAACAGTGAATTATCTAATTTATTTGAGTGCCATTACTTACCAATTAATTCATCAGAGTTTCCTGTTAATAGTAGTTACTAGAAATTGAGATCATTTCAAGCACTATTTATTTTTATTACATATTCTGAGAATGAGTCAGCAGTGATTCTGGAAGTGCTGGTGGAGAAAAACAGAGCTAGGACATAAAAGATACCAATTAAACTGAGGCCCATCTCACCCTTATTGAAAAAATGCTCAGTTCATTACTTTTACAAACAACACATTTCGATGTTTAAAGAAACAGACGTAACGCCAATGTTCTGGCTTTTATTTGAATGGCTTTGCAAGATGACGTTGTTTTTTTATAGCCATCTGTTTGAGCTTGCCTATATTGTGTAATTCTGTTGCGTTCACCAGTTAATACTGTTATCTCTTCACTGAATAGTAAAAGATCTTGCAGTAGCATGTCAAGTCATTTACGTCTTGTTTCACCAGAGCATGTGCGCAAACTTCCACTATTTTGGACTCAGCTAAAGCTTTTCTTTTCATTAGAAAAAAGTACACAAACCACATGGGCTATACTGTAAACAAATGTGAGATATTAGAAGCATATTCTTGATAAACACTTGTAGTTAATGTTTATATGTAATTTAGTGTGTGTGTGTGTACTGTATCTAACCTCAGGTTACTTCAGGGGGCCTGTCATGCAATTAGTGTACTGCAAATCACTTTAAATGAAAGCATCTGTTAAATGACAGCCTGTTATTAATTTTCGTACTAAAAATAAATCAGAATGTGAACATTTCCCATCAATTATTAAAGATAATGGATGTTTTCCTGTAGCTCAATTAGTAGAGTGTGTCGCTTGCAATGCCAAGGTCATGGGTTCGATTCCCATGGAAAGCAAGAACTGATTAGAATGTCAATGTGTACGTTCAATGGAAGTCGCTCTTGGATAAAAGTATCTCTCAAATGCATAAAATAAAATAATTAACAAGGCAAGTAAATATGCTGCATATGGAAACCACAGCCATATCACACTGTGGTCCAAGACTGTTTGCCCACTGAAGCTAAGCAGGGTTGTACTAAGTCAGTACCTAGAAAAACTGGGAAAACTAGGGTGCTGCTGGAAGAGGTGTTAGTGAGGCCAGCAGAGGGTGCTCACCCTGTGGTTTGTGTGGGGCCCAATGCCCCAATATAGCGATGGGACACTACTGTCCTTCAGATGAGGTCCTGGCTCTCTGCACTTCTCGTAAAGAGGTGTAACCCCAGTGTCCCAGCCAAATTCCCTCCATTGGCCCTTATCAGTCATGGCCTCCTAATAATCCCCAACACGCTCTCTCGTCTCTACCTATAGTTGTCGTGTAGTGAGCTGTGGCTGCCATCACATCATCCAAGCTGATGCTGCACACTGGTGGTGGTTGTGGAGATTACCCGTGAAGTGCTATAAGAATGCATCATTCACCCCTTGATTAGAGCTGAACAATTATAGATGAACTCTTTAAAATAGAAATTCTGAATAACAATAAAACAACATGTACAAGAGGTACAAATTGTTGAAGTATATTTACAAATGTTTTTTTTTAAACTCTGTTTGAATGAATGATTCAATTACTTACTCATTAAGACTTCACTTGTTTAATTACTGGATGAATCAGCTTTTTTGAATAAATCTATGGACTGAAGGATTCAATTACAAATACATTTTTGAACAGTCATCTATTGGTGTAACCTTTGGGTCAGTGGCAAACAGATCTTTTAACGATTCATTGTAAAGGTGGGGAAAATCAATTCACATATGAATCACGATTATATCTTCTATCAACTTGAAACAATTCACAAATTTCAAAAATCGATTTTCTTAATGTTTCTAAATAACGTGATGTTGGAACAAAGGTTTCTAAGTAAATGAAATCTAAGCATGTATACAAATTGAGATTAGATTCAAAACAGAGAATCGATTTTGTGATCCAAAGAATCTACATGAAAAGAATCGTGAGATTCCAATGGATTACCACCCCTAATTAATCATGGAGCTCTAGTATTGACACAAACTCCTGTTTAATATTAAAAATTGCCAAACTAATCATGAACATAGTTAGTTGACATGATCAAAAACACTGCAAGATTAGATGAACTTGCAGTGAACAATATTCACCAAAATTTGGGGTCTTTCAGAAATAATACTTTTATTCAAAATTAATGAAAAAAGTGTCAATATTAAATAAATATAATTAAATCACTAAGTATAATTAAATGCTGTTATTTTGAACCTTCTATAAATAGAAAACAGTTATTTTATACAATATTAAAAATATTTGCTTACCAATCCAAACTTAGCGTAGCTGAACTGGATGCACTCACACATTTTAGGGTTAAAATCTGTCACGTATCAGAAAGGGGAGGACTCAAGCGCAGGGAAGGGAGTTTATTTACAATAACAAAAAGAACATAACACAAGAAATGAAAACCCACGAGGGAGAAAAACAGAACATAAACAAGATCAAAACTAGACCATAAAATAAAACCAGGGACCATGGCAGGAATCACGAAACACATGAATGACATCCAAGAATAACAACGACACGACACCGGACAGCAAACACACCGGGATTAAATAGGGAACACATGAGGCAAGGTAACGAGCTGAGAACAGCTGACAACACTCAAGGGAAACAAGGTAACAAGGTGGGCGGGGTTACACAATGACAAGACACAAAGGGGCAGCGTCAGGGCTCTGTCAACAGACACTTGAAAAGACCAACTAGAATGACAGAGCCGTGACAAAAATCCATCTCTAACCATCCTCTAGTCCAGACCCATAAAATCCTGTCCCAATCAGCTTTACAACCAAGTTCCGGATGTTACAAGACAAACGACGCGAAGGTGAAAGTTTCCTTTTGCTTAACTTTTCTGGTATAAGAGACAATATGAACTGCAATAGCAAACAATAACATTAACCAAATGATTGATATTCTTTGCACTATTGTCATTAAACCTTCAACTTCAGGCATTCTAATTTAAACACTTGCTTCTCTTTTATTGTTACAGTATATAACTATGGCACGCAGAAACAAAAGAAACATAACCTGTGCCAGATGAGGCTGACTTTTCTCCTCAAACATTTACATCCCTTTTTGGCAACGAATTCTACTTCACACAGAGCGCTTCAGTCTCATTTGCATGTTAAATGATTTATCTTTCTCTTCAGGTATTGAAAAAGTGAGACGAGCAAACCCATTAAACACTCTGTAAAAATTGCCAGCCTTCAGCTCCAGCAGAATCTTTGCTTCTAGATAGTTCATTTCCATATCTGAGCTATCTGCAGTATTACCGTAAATTACAGTGACCTTGAGATAATCTTTATGAAGCAGTTAAGATAATATAAAACAATGAACTTCTTCACTTTTCAATTACATGCTCTATGTGCTTTTTCTATCTAATGATACTCTATGCCTATAGCCTGAAAGCCTTAAGTAGCCTTAAGTTATACAAGTTACAGCATGATTGATAATAACCTACAACATCATGACAGATATTGTCTTGCACAAACAAGTCTAAAAGATAAGGCTTTTCCAGATCACAAGCAAACAACTAATTCAGACATGGTATTTACACTGGCAAAAAACATCTGTCTGCTGCTGTTATCAGGTTCACTGAAAAAAGCAAAAATTAACCATTCTCATCTATTCCTTACTGAATTAAATATCACCTGTTTCTTCAAAGAATTTATTCAACAGCTATTGCATATCAATATGAATTATGACACATAATGCTATAATAAGACAAGACGCTTATCTGTATGCCAATCATAATTCATAAAATATTTCAGACATTTTATGCTGGGTTTAATCTAAACTTCCTATCGTTTAGCTAACTTATCTTTTATAGTTTGTGTTGACAAGTTTGTTACATAAATAGATCAAGGTCAAAGTGTACAGCAATGCGCATGAGTACACTCTTTCACGTTGTACCCTGAAGATACAACATAAAAACTGATATATCATTGGCCCGGGTTTACTAAGAGTCACTTTAATATTTGCATACCTTGTAGCTTAGCTTATCAACAGAAGGCGGTTACGAAGCGTCCTTGACATAATCTGTCTGACACATGCGTTTATCAACTAAATTTAGGTCTATGTTAGGATTACTTTTGACTATTTGGCATCCATAGAGCTAACATATGCTAAAGAAAAAGTAAATGTGTTAAGAAATACTGACTTCCTTAAATTGTGGGCTTTTAAAAATTCAGTGATATTGTGTAATCAATTGTTTAGATTATGTTATTAGTGTTATATGTTATACAATTATATATTTTTGGTCTTTTGCAAACCCCCGGCTGCTTTGTTGGTCTCCAAGGATGAAACATAACAAACAAAAAAATTAAAAATAAAATAAAATAAAAACCAGCCTGACCAGTTTGGAACATCAACTAAAACGAGCTTTAGAATTTTTTTCAGCAGGGTTGTTAAAAACTTAATTATACCTTTAAGGGTGTATTGTGCAGTTATATAATGTCTTTGGTAACACCGTAATTGCTGTAATGACATGTGATCTGACATTACTGAGCCCCTCACTTCCCTCGCAAAAACCAAACAAAAGCTCGCCTAAAGTAGAGAGTTGACACATATGCTGCATGATTTAGCCTTTTATGTTTAGGTTAGACTGCATGTGCACGCTTTCACTGGATGACTTACTCTATTAAAATGCAGTAAACAGCTCCTGTATGAGTATTTGTCTTTTAGGCTATATGTTTTTTTTTCATCTGATATAGGTAATGGCTATGTAACTTTTGGACCTCTAGCGGTTAAAAAACAAAACTGCATGCATTTTGCAGAAGAACATTGTTTTGGTTGTGCTTCGTTTCTGAAGATGAATATGGTCATCCTAAATAAAACACTCACTAGGATAAAGAGTAACCAGTTCAGATAGAAAGGATCTCAAGCTAAAATTAAATAAAATAACACTTCATTTCAACATTTATATTCATTATCCAGTACTGTGAACAGCATATTGGGAACTAGAAACCCACTAACCAATTTAACCAAACGTTAAAGGCAATTTTTTAGCACAAAAAAATATCAGCACAATTGAAATGTACAGAGCACCTGAAGGACACGATGAAGGGAAAAATTCTGAGATGAGAGGAAAGCTTTTGTCAATGCTTTTGCGTTGGTAAACAAGGAAAGACATCCAAAAATTTAAAACAAAGTATTCAAATCACAATATTTAATACAAAAAATAAACAAACAAAGTATTTGCTTATACCAAAGCCAAGATGAAAGAAGGAAAGCAGCCCACTTGACTTTACAGACCAAAAAAGCATGAGAATGGTTTATAAAGGAATATCAACACATATCAACACAACGTGAGATTATTCACTTATCAGTCAAACTCACCTTACACACACTTTAAGTCAAACACACCTTACATCTGCTGTGCTCAGGTGCTACAAGTCCTAGCTCTTAGTTTACAAATTTACACATTGAAATTACAATTGAAAGAAGCACGTGAAGGGTTTTTATGGTTCAGACTCATTTAAGTAAGCCCACACAATGGCAAGGCTAAATACTAGTGGGCTTGTCTACCCATTTTAAATGTATATGTAATGTATTCAGATCAGAAAGAGGATAGAAGGATTCTAGCAATCATAAAAAAAAAAAAAAATTTTAAATATTGAGCCATTCAACCAGTCACATGAGCAAATACTAATTTTCTTGTGGGACTGCTAAACTTTAACAAGCAAACACAAAAGAATTGAAATAAATTTGCACAATTTTTTTCCAGATTTTTTTTTACATCACCATATCCCTTTGGAGCAGTGCTCCTCAGTTATTTTCTGTCACGCCCCCCTAGGAAGAGGTAAAAATTTCGCCTCATTGTTTCCATGGCAACGCGTCATACTTGTCACGTGACATACCGCAGCCACAAAAAGCGCTGTATAATAATCAATGTTAGTCAAATTACAGAGAAACTGCTAGCCAGGCAACAGATAACTGAGCAATCATGAGTTGCAAAGTCACTACACATGTTTTACCAGTCAACTATGCTGAGAATTGCGGGTCGAGAACGGTTTGTAATTGTGCCATGCAGTGCCAAGCTCAAGAGGAAATACAACTACAAGTGCTCCTTACCGTTCATTGAAACGTTCAGTCCGACAGTTGAAAAGTAGCTAATGACTCCTACTTGCAGTTTTAGTTCGTTATTTAAATATTTCAGTTTTCGAAACGTGCAAAAGCTTCTCAATAAGCTTCTGATTGGCTAGTATGACCACGCTTCTGACCTTTTTTACACTGCTTACAGAGATCATCGTAGTAAATCAGGGCATTTAATTCATTTCTATATTTCAACTTAATATAATTGCGTCTAAATCAGTTATAGTACCTTTAAATAAGACACACTCAGGCATTTTGGTTAAAAATCACTCTGTACATTCAAAATAAAATTCAAAGTACAAAGTAATGTCATTTCACAAAACTGGTGCAGTGAAAATGCCAGTGAAAGCGGGCCTGGGTAATTACATTTTCATTGCAATGTACAATATATTTTATATAAAAAATTACTGCCAGATAGTTTACAAACTGAGAATAACAACATGAATACACAGCACAAGTGCAGTAAATGTTACTGAAAATTAAAAAATGACAGCTCTGAACTTTCTAAAATCTCTCTCTAATCAAGTTGAATAGAAAGAAAACACAATTGAAGCCTATTCACATTTGTCCACAAGGGCATGATGCAAAATGTACATTATTTACAGTGTAAGTCAACAGTCAATAAATAAGTGTGAGATCCCTAGAGAGATTTGAGTCTATATCGAAAGTCAACATCATAGGTGGGCTGCAAAACACCCAGTCCGGCCCGGGACTGGTCCAATGGTGGTTCTTTCACATCAGAGTCCAAAAGTTCCATCTCAAAGTACGCTAGCAACACAGACAGGAACTGCTTAATCTCGTGCACAGCAAAGAAACGGCCCGGACACTTGGTCACCCCCGAGCCGAAGGGCATGTAGTAGTATCGAAGTTTGCGTCCGTTTCGGTAAAAACAGGTCTTCTCCTGCCCATTCTCGTCAAGGTATCTATCATACTTGTACGTCTGTTCATGGCGAAAACATTCATGATGAGAAGAATTCAAATGTAGAATTCAAGAATTCTATTTTTCTATTAAACAGCAGCAAAGAACAGAATACTTACCATTGGATCAGGATAGATCTCAGGATCAAAATGAATCATGGGGGGGTACAGAGCGATTACATCATCTTTGCGGATGTGGTAAGACTCATTGTTGTCCAGGTGAAGAAGGAAATTACTCTTGGCCATTCTCACATTCAGGGACGCGCTGGACAGTCTCATTGCCTCTTTAATGATGCTGTCTGAAATTGCAGAGAAGCTATAGTTCACATGACCTTTTGGTAGGATATGTTAAAAATGCTGAATGCATAAACGTTTAAATATTTCCCACCTAGAACTGGCAAGTTGTCTAACTGTTCCCTTGTTAGTACAAGTCGAGAATTTGTGGGATCGACTTTCTGAGAAGAGCTTTCGAACGTTCGCCTCACCTCCTCGCTAGCAGCCTTCATGGCCGCAGGGCACCTGAAAACAAGCAGAAGATTTGTCATCAACCTAACAAGTCCATTATTGAACTGTTCTTATAGATGATTTTCACAGTTTAACATTTCCACATGCAGATACAGTACAAGTCTACACTCTTAATGCTTATCTCCACTACTACAATTAACGTATTTATCTATGCTGATTTATAACTCTGGGGAGTGACTACTGTGCAGTTTTCTCGCTGAGTGAGTGTAAGTTGTACCTGATCATATAGAAGAGGGTCCAGAAGGTTGCAGGCAAAGTGTTGGCTTGTGAAGCCCACAGTAAGGCCACATGGGTCCTGGCTTTGCTCTGCTCATTGAAGGTAGATAATGTGTCATTCAAGAGCATTCGCAAGCATACAAGGTCAGACACATTGGTGCGCTTGCTGAGGTTCTCGTGGAGCATAGTCTTGGCGAGGTTCTCGCGAGCACTGTAGGCACTCTTGAAAACGTGAATGGGGAGGCCCGCGATCAGAGCAGGAAAGATCTTATCAAATTCTTTAAAGTTCTCCAGAGCATTGAGCACCAGAGCTTTTTGGGCTTGCTGACGTGCAATGGTCTGGTCCCCATCAAATTCCTTTCCAAAGAGGGTCAGGTAGCCGGCTTCAAACATGATCTTGTAGCAGAAGGCAAAAATACCATCGCTCTGCCACTTTGAAGTTTCGGTCTTCAGCATGCCTGACTGCAGCATGGTGCTCTGAATGTTTTCCATCATAGTCTCAAGAAGAGGAGACAAGGCTTCCCCTTGCAGGGTCTTTAGGAAGGTCTGATGCAGATTTTCAGTGGTGTAACCCTGGCTGGGATCCATGCTCTCGTGACCAAATGCCTGCCAGAACATATGCACGTCATCACATGCCTACTTAAGCAGTTAATTTAGATTTCTGATATAATAAAAAAGTTGTTTCCTGTACCTTTGCAGAGGCATCAAAGTGAAATTTCTTCCAGTCCAGATGCCTTCCTTGGCGGATGACGGCGTGGTAGGAGAATGGATCACAAAGGAAATGGACGTACTGCCCAGCGATCTTGCATGTAAAAATGTGACCGTATTTCTTCTGTCTGCTGCGAAGAAACTCCAAAGGGTTCGCCCCAAATTGAAGAGCACACCCAAGGTAAGGGATCCAGCCATTTTCTACTGGAGGCTCCCCAGGCTGTCTGAAAACCCCACAGTTAAAAAAGGGCTCATAAAGGTAGGGTTAAAGAAACAAGTTCTATCATGCAGTTTAGTTCTTCGAGAACTTACCCTTTATTCTATTCAATACATACAAAGCAAAAAGAATTATTTGAAAAACTAATTACATATATTATATATATTACTATTATTATATATTACTAATTACACTAATCTTACATCTTTCATTTAAGGAAGTACCCTGCAAGCTTCAGTCATCAAGCATTAGATATTGTAACATTGGTTGTCAAATCCCACCATCTCCATTATGTTCCCAAGGTTTTAGTTACAAATCATTTTCTATTTACCTTCTCCGTATTCCTGTGATAAGCCAAAGACAACAACAGAGCCCAACCACTATGGCCCAAATGAGTGCAATGCTTAGGATCATGACTGCTGTAGAGTGTGGCTGTAATCCTTGAAGATGCACTCATAAACTCTTAGCACTGTTTTTATATGATTCACCACAAGCCACAGCCTCTGACGTAACTCTTCAACTAATGACTGCCCCCAACTATTTTTTTCTTCTTCTTCTGAAAACGTGCCAGTTGTCTTTAGGGGGAAAAAAACCTGGATAGGTGTGCATGTGCTTGTGTGTGTGTGTGTGTGTCCTTGAACGGAGTCCATGGACACCTCCACCTAAGGGCCAGTAGACTGTACTTTGATAGTGCTGCAAAGTTGGGAAACCGCTTCAAGGTCTTTGCAGTTTTTTATTTTGTATTTTGGTAAACTCCCTGAGAGTCATTTAAAAAATGTAAGCATGTCGATTACATCATCAAGTGTCATTTATTAAAAAGCAATGACCTAACCATTCTCTGTGATGCTATAGTCTTGCTATGTACATAAGCACATTTATTTCTGTGGATGTATTACTAAGGAAACCCATATTTCACAACCACAGATCTTTCACGCAATGTCTCAAAACAAAACTGGTCTTTAACGATGAATGCACACACCTACACAAATTTTTTTTTTAATAAAAAGTTTGTCTTTTGATTGTGACACAATATCTTTCAATGCGTAAAAGGTTGAAGTTGCATTAGTGTCAGCAATTAAAAAACTTGATCCATCATTACATTTATTATATTTAAACAAATAAATAATATCCTACTCTCTAATGCTACTCTTGTTGAGTCTAAAATGTATTTATATTCTATTTTTTAGCAGCTTGATTGTGTCAATGATTAGTCATATTTTCAGCAGAGGTTTTCCAAGTATTTCCCTCAGTGGAGAGGTCAAAAAGCAACATGAATTAGCAAAGTGTTTATTTATACTATTGTAACCTTAATTTGACAGGTCACTTCTGGATAAACTGTCATTGATTGTTGGTAACTGGTGCTTTGCCCAAAAACATCAATGAGTTCAGTCAGTTCAAGTTATTACTTACTAGCCCATGTTAGTGAGTTTTTAAAAGACATGGGCTGGCAAGTAAAGATTTTAATAAGCTGTTCAGGCTGGTTTAACATAATTACGCACATCAGACAAATGATCCAAGTGAATGAGCATAGATATGATTTTAGGAATTAATCATTGTAAACACACCTTGTTCTGTTATTTATGGACATTTAATCTATTACACCTGCATGCATTAGTCTGAGGAATAAGATTCAAATTAATGAAGCATTCTTCTAAGATATTTTTGGCAACTGAATGGCTCGGTTACACTTTACAATTTGTTAACATTATTAACCACTGTACATTAACATGAGATAACAATGAAAAGAATACTTGCAAAGCATTTATTAATCCTAGTTCATGTTGATTTGAACATTCACTAATACGTTATTAAAATCAAAAGTTGTATCTGTTGATATTATTTAATTGACCTTAGTTAATTAAACCTTATTGTAATATGTTACCAATGGATCAATAATCAGCTTTAAGAGCTGATATATTGCTGATCTTATCAAAAGCACTGTTTAAAATCTCAATATGTGTGACGTGTCTCGCTGAGTTCATGTCCAGATGAAGGCCATGTTCACCAACTTTAATAATTAACACTGTGATGGCCAATGATGACCTTGAAACTGCAGATAAACCAAACAATCTGCTGCAATCAAAGGCTTATATATTGTATCCTCACAAAGCCTCTTTCCCCATAGTTTGTTCAGCTCACAAACCATTACTGCATGTTTGAAAAGTGAAATGTAGCATCATATTTACAGACCAATAAAAGTGTAGGGGACTCACCTAGCATGAAGGTATTCATAAAGCTTTATGGCTGCTGTTACTTCTCACGGGATTGAATTGAACTGAAAATAGTTTGTGTTGCTGAAAACATTCAGATACATTCTCTATATTAATGGGTCACTGTGACTTTGCAATGTAAGACATATTTTATATATTCAAGAATTAATAGCATCTAACCATTGACATAATCTGTAAACATCACCTTCAAATCTGATTGGTTATGTTGTTGGGATGTTGATCTATGTACATTTTGAACTTGTTGAAACTATAGCAGTTTGATACTTAGAAGCAGTGCTCTGTAGATTACTTACAAATTGTAGTCTGTTACTAATTTCAAATTACATGACCAAAATTGCAGCTGGTAATGTAATATATATTAAATATATTCAGACTACTTTTTGATTACCTCTTACTCAAGTGGATCACATTGATTTGAATAGGATAACCTTAAACCATATTGATAGAAAAATACAAAGAGAAAGAAAATATATTCCATTCTTTATCACTGGGGTTTGTGATAGAACTGCAGGGTTCCAGGAGTTAAATGAAAAGCTGTTAGGTGATAATTTTAAAATAAAAACATAATAAACATGAAACAATACGTCACCATTAACCAACATCAGAGAACCGTAAACTATATATTAGTTCAAAGATGTTCAGCTGATAAAAAAGTTGGGAAACTGCTTTGCATGCAAAGATGAAATGACGTGAATTTGTACATTTTAATATGTTTGAAAGACAAAAGCATTCCAGAGACAGTAACATGTACATTTTTCGATAAATGAAGGAACTGATGTGTAATGTTGGGAAAACACTTAACTATAATTTCTGTAAATGATCTCAGTTTTCACACATGACTGGTGACTGGTCTGTGTGTGCAATTTCATAAACCTGAAAGAGCTTTGAACGTATATAACTGGGCAGACGTTAACAGAAAGAAACATTTAAAATATAACAAACAAGTAGAATGAATTAAATATGAATAACTTAGGGCCTTACTGCTATTGTGAGAATAGCATGTAATCAATAGAAAATTAGCAAGCATTTTACAATGTAATCTATTTCTAATTAAAATTTTTGGAATCTGACTACGTAATCGAGATTACATATAATCAGACAACTGATCTTCGTGGAAAATCACCGAGCTGTTATTTCTATTATGTCAGCGCATTCAGAGCTTAAAGTGTCTAAAAAGGGGTAGTACGTCTGTTAGACATCCTCCTGATCTTTAGATACGGTTCCTCAACTTTTTCCTAGTTTTTATGTTCTTATTTAGATCGTCAATTATTTCAACATGAGACACAGCAAAAATCAAATGTCAAGTATCTATTTAAGTCAGCCAAGATGGGTGAGAATGTCCTTCTCTGCAGAAACTTTGTCTGTATGTGAATGGCCTTCTTGCAAGAATAAAAAACTCCAAAGACAAGTGGGATTTGGTTTTCATTGTAGTCTCACCCCTAGATTGGTATTTTTCCACAACATTGTAAATATACAGGTAAAGAGAAAGAAGAATATTTGTAATATATGTCCAACATGGCTATTTTCACAAACTTCATATGCAGGATGAATTTGTTTGAAAAGAAAGAAAACTGTTGCTTGTGAAGCAGAGCAAAGACTCCTGGCCTGAATTATTTGTATTAAATAATTAAATGTTTGAAAACCTCTGGTTTAAATTTGGTGACAGTAGGATATAAGATTCTTCATATAAAAAAAAAAGAATATGAAAAGAATAGAACCGAAACAAACAACAACAAAAAAGGCATTTTGAAGGAAGAAAGTAAAATGTCATGCTGGTTTACAATTTGATATGTGATCATGTTAATGAATGTTAGAATGTATATCATCTGAATCAGAAGGGCATCTTGTTTAATTTGTTATATAACATCTAAACGCTTTTTCTTTTTTTTGCTGAACAAACTTTCCAAAGGGTTCCACAAGGATTATACAACACAGGACAATGTATTAGAGAAGGGGGAACGTTGTAACATGGGGTGATTTGTAACATTGTTTTAACCAATTAGAAATTAGAGCTACAGCAGTGAAATCTCCATCATACTTGAGCACCACCCTCCAACTGTGCCAGTTGTAAGATTTAGTTTGAAAATGAATTACCTCAAAGGCTAATGGAAGACTTTCCCTGGAATAAAACATTTATTAAATTATAGCATCTGTTAATACAAGTGTATATGTCTAGCCATGCCCACAGCTAACGTGAAAGTAGCGCAAGAGTAACCCACATTCCTGAAAATAATACACCAGAGACTGTGAAAAAAGAACATTCCACTGGATTTTAGCCCAACTTAGGTTTGTCAGTGGTTGCTGCATTTGATACAAGAAAGAACAGCAAAAGACTGAAACTTATCACATATATAGAGTAGATTTGTTCAAATAATTACTTGTATTAAGTTACATGTACTGCAGAAAATGACCTGTAACTTTTGTACAGAATGTATGGCTCTCAAGGGCAAGAAATAATGCTTGAAAGAAGTATCAAACCTCCTAGCACCAGTTTTGCACTGCAGTTGGTTCTCTAACTTGTATTATGAGTGTGTGTATGTTGTTTGATGAGAGATGCCAGAAAAACTCTGCATTGCGTTCAACAGTCACTTTGAGCCAGGGAAGGTTGTGAAATGAAAGGGAACCTGCTTTGATGAATGCTTGGCTTATATTTCAGAATTACAGCTTATTATCCAAAAACTTTAATCATTAGCATTTCTTGCAGCACCATATATAAACTACAACAGAAGTGAAAATAAGAAAAGATCTGGATCAATTGCAATGCAAGTCTGCAGAAACAACTGAATAAGAAAGACATTTTATCAAAATATTTAATTTAATGATATGTATAAATATATGTATTTAAAGATATGTATAAATCAGTAATCTAAATCTAATTTTAAAACTATATGCTATGCATTATTGTGTCTTGTATGTCTTATGTACGTTTTTATTTATGCTTTTGACAGACACTTTTATCCAAATTGACTTACATTGCATTTAAGCAATACATTTTTCCAATTATTTAACTGAAAATCAAACCCATGACCTTAGTCATGCTCATCTGTTTGAGCAATAAGAAAGCTCCATAATACAGGAACTTAACTAATCCATAACCATAAACAAAGGCCCTTATAATAACTAGAAATATAAAAATGTATACTGTATAGCTAAACAAATTATCTCTCTCTGTCTCTTTATCCACATTTATTTTCCATTTCTAATTTGTGTAATCAACCTTATACTTGAAACTTGCATTGCATTGACTCTTATGATCTACTGCTTCTGCTGTTCCTCGCTTGTATGTCGCTTTGGATAATAGCATCTGCTGGATGAAAAAGACACAAGTGTAGCATGGCATTAATGTCTGTGTCAGCCTATTTCTGCACAAGCACTTTGACCTTCACAAAGCCATAAAAGGAAAACATCAGGAGATTAAAGCAAAACTATAATTAACCTTGAAGTTGAAATAGTAATGTTGAGATAAAAGGACACCTGTGATAAAAGGACACTTATTAAAATACTCCGCTGAAATCAGCCAAAAGACCTGCTTCTAACGTCTGCATTCTTATTGTTCTTCATAATTAACTATGGAGTTGGGGGCCTGTCAATTTTCAACACCAAAAGAGTTACAGTAGGTATATTTGATTGTGGTCCAAATGTACAATCAATACAAACGTATAACCTCAAAAACAACTCTCTTTGCCAAAACAGACCAAATCATGCGTAGTTGTTTAAGGTCAGTCTAAGGTCAGCAATTTTTTTCTCGTCTGACCAGTGTTGTATATTGTACTGTTATCTGTTAAAACTATGAAATGAGGCAGATGGATGAAGGTACGTCCTGACCTCTTCAAAAAACAACATCAGTGCTCAAAATTTGGAGCTTACAGTTTCTTGTGTTATTCTTTTGTATGTGTTCTTGACTGTGGAAAAAATCATGCTGGAACATGAGTGATGATAACTCTACTGACATTTACAATCATGAAACTCAGTATATTATCCCTTTTGGGCCTGTATGACTGTTAAGATGTTTGATCTTTTATGAATTAACTCATGATGACACACTTTACCATGATCTTGAGCTGAGATCCAGCTCTATTCAGGGTGCGGATTAGGAGTAAAGTGCATCTGTCAGGTTCAGTTTTCTGATTGAATAGTCAGAAGCAGATGCTTCTGAATGTACCATTATTTATTAGACACTCATGACAGTACATTGGATTTCACCTTCCAATTTTAGCAAGAACATGAATGCATTTCTTGGGCACGGAATTGAGGAGTATTAAAGCAAAATTAATTTTTATTTTATCTTGATCATGTATGTGTCATCCTTCACAGTGATGATTCAAAATGTGAAGACACGGTTAATCTGCTTTGTTTTGTATTATGTTTATTGCCTATAGCAACAGGATTATCAGTCATGAGACTATTATCAGACTCAAGTGCATCAGTCACTTTAGGTCAAGGCTATATCCTAATAAACTGTGCATACAGTACCTATATATCCTGCAGGACATTTCAGGATGACTGTCACTATAACAGTGGGAAGGATAGAAATGATTTTAATGGGATCCACAACAATTCCATTAGGTTTGCTGTATGATCCAGTATAATTCATTCAATGTTTATGTAATGTCTCACATAATTAATTCTATCTGGTGCAAAAGAGGAAGATGAAGGAGGCCAGAAGCAGTTGAGTTTGTCAGAGCTGTGTCACAGTGGGTTGCACTTTACTCCTGATATATGAAGAACTGGGTTTGAGTTCTCTCTGGGTCATGTCTCAGCCTTGTTCCCCTTCTCACGCATTGTACTTGTCTGTTTACTTCGCACATGCCTTATCTTATAAAAAGAAAGACAAATATGTTTATACAACAAGCTATATTAAAAATAATAGACAACAGAAGTTACCACACAGATAAGAAAAAATGAATGAATGGAAGAGAGGGGAAAAAGACTTTAGAAATACTTCTTTTTAAACCCTACAAATTCATTAAACTCATAAATGCAACTGCTGAATACATTCAAATTAAGTCTAACAATTAAATAATCTTAAATACAATAGTTTTTACTGTGCTATACTTTACATGTTATTTGTTTCATATATGATGAATAGGTCATATGAACTAAACAAACAAAAAATCATTACAAACATCAAAAAATACAAAATTAGGGCTTTCTTTCCTGCAGCTCAAACAGTTGAGCATGGCGCTTGCAACGCCAAGGCCATGGTGTATTGTTGGGTACCCATTTGATTGCAACACACAAAACTGACAATACCATTTCAGGTCTTGAAGTCTCTAACAAACTAATCAGTTATGTTTGATTAGAGAGCTGAGGGCACACCATGGCCAGGGTTGGGAACCAGGGAACCAGAGCATGAACTGCTTTCCTGTCTGAACTTAACATAAAAAATTCACCTTCCCAGTGTAATCAGTTTCCTATAAAGTCATTTTACAGCCTTACGTTTAAGTCCTGCTGAATGCATGTACTGCTACATTTCTTATTCAGCACAACTTCTGTCATATCATCATTACTGATGAGTCTTATCCTGAATTTACCTGGCTTTATGAGACAGGGGTTCTGGATGACTTCCTTTTCATTATAATTACTTTCCAGTCTCTTCTCAATCTGTCTACACAATTTGCGGACTGTCCCACAATGATTTTCAATCCTCTGCTTTTCAAGAAAGCCAAGTCCCTCAGGAGAACACAATGTCTGCTCTAGCTCTCGCCCTTGATACTAAATGGAAGAGATGTGTCAATATGTGTTATCGTAGGAGCAGATTTGCCTAATGTTGGAACGTTGTGTCATTTCATCCGCAAGTCCTCCTGGCAGAACAATCATCAAGCTCAACAAGAAAAAGAGGTTTGACAAAACCTGGCATGAAAGTTAGTTTGAAGTCTGAAGGTTATTTAGGCTCTGTGTACTTCTAAAAATGTGGAAGATTGCAGAGAGATTTGAAGTTTGGACATTATAAGTCTTGCATATTATAAATACCATTGCCATTTAAAGTGATATACAAAGTTTGAAGAGATTTAGAGTTTGCTAGGAGGATAAGAAGCACTTGTTTGGATTGGATTGGTCTTTGGTCTAGTTTGTTTGAAAGCTCAAGTTTGAACACTCTAGGAAATTTAAACCACAAATCCAAGTAATGTCCCACACTAAGCAGGGAGGTCTGTACGTCTGTGCTAAATTTGGTGGATATAGAAAACTCTATATTCTTACTCCAGATAAATCAGATTTTTTTTCTCAAATCAGATCTTTTCAGGCAGATGTTATTAATTGGAAGTGATTGAAAAAGATTTGTGTGTCCAGACAAAACAAAAATCCTGTAACAGTGATACGGGATGAATACGGAGAAGCGCAGGTTTCAAATGAAACTCTCTTTGTTACAAAATAAAGAAACAAAAGACTTCAGATATAAACAAAAGGTGCACACGTGTCCAAAACACTAGAGATACTCTGGGAACATGGAACACAGCGTAAACATACACAAATTAACAGTCAATAATCGACAAAGACACGGGAAAACATGAGGGTATTAATACACAGGATAATCGGGAACACCTGACGACAAAACGAGGGGAGTGATTGACATGACAGGTGCAGGAACGACACAGGAAGTACAAGAAAGGGAATAGGAAGTGAATAGACATGGCACGATTTGCTTACCCGCTTTGGTAACGTAGGACGTAAGCATATCCACATGTCACGTGGCTTTCAAAATGAATCCAAGAAAAAAAATGTGCATCATCTTGCTCGCCAAATAAGCGTCTTTTCGCGTTGTAGTGCTGTCAAAAAAATATAAATAAATAAATAATGCTATGTGGTTTCTTATCACAGAATGAGGCAGAAATTATATTATTTTAAAGTATTTTATACAGTGATAAAGGCTATGTCTATTTGCATCCTTATATAAATATACATTATACTTATGAAAATACCCAAGAGTGTGTTAAATATCTATGAGTTCTGTATGTGAACAGCACCTTGTGTTACATCCCAAAGAGGCACAAAATCACTTTCGCAGACTTTTACGTTGGCCGTTCTTTGCTGGTAGAATGACCTGCCAAGTCTTGAGTCACTTCATTTTATTACTGACCTTATTAACTTAAAATCTCAAGGGGAACTTCAAGTAAATATGCTGCTCAAAAAAGCAGCATGAAAAATAAAAACCCTTAATCATCATAGTACAACACCAAGTCAGTTAAACTTCATAGATATGTATCTGTCCAATTAGGACAATGTGAATCAGTTTCACCTGCTTTGGTGCAAATGAAAGTGACAACAGGTGCACTGGAGAGGCAACAGAGAGACAACCCCTAAAAAGGGAATGATTTTGTAGGTGTTGGTCATAGACTATTGCTCTCTACTCACTGATTTGTCCTTAATCTTTAGTCTTTTGTTAAGGTCCTTGTTTGTAGCATGAGGCAGTCCCTGCAACCCAATCAGGTTTCACAGACACTCCTGCTCCTCCAGGCTGGCACATCCATACATGCTGTCACAGGAGGTTTGGTGTGTCTCTAAGTAAAGTTTCAATAGCATGGAGGAGATATTGGGAGACAGGCCATAACATGAGGACAGCTGGACAGGAGTGTAGAAGGGCAACAACCTGGCAGCAGGATTGGTATCTGCTCCTACACCCGCAGTGTGTTGAGGATTTTTGTTTCCGTTGACTGTTGTCACAATTTTGTTCTCAACAAATTATAGAATGTATGTACATAAAGATTTTCAAAATGAATATTTCATTCATTGAGATCCAATGTGTGATTTAAGTGTTCCCTTAATTTTTTTGAGCAGTCTATAATTGTTACAGTCGTGGGTCAGTGTAAGAAGAATGCTCGAAGAAGAAGGATTCAGGAACATAGTTTTCTTTTATTAAATCAAAAACTCAGGAACAGGTTAACACCCGACATACATAACATGCAATACAAACGAGAACAGACCAAGACTGGTGTAAACACAGGGAAGATATACACAGGAGAGGATTAGACGATAAGATACAGCTGACAAGACTAATGAGGTGATGATTACAGGACAGGTGAGTGGAAAAACACTGGGAGAGCACGTGAAAAAACAGAAAGAGATGACAGCACTAACACGTAACAATAATAGTTTAAAGAAGTTCAGCTGACAGAAAAGTTTGGGAATCCCTGCATTGCATGTAAATATAAAAATGACATGAATTTATACATTGTAATGTGTTTAAAAGGCAAAAGCCTGTTTTACGGCCACTGTTAGAATAGCATGTACAACATTAGAAGGATCAGGCCATTCCTAACTGAGCAAGCTACGCAACTTCAGGTGCAGGCCATGGTGATTTCCAGACTGGACTACTGCAATGCTCTTCTGGTTGGGCTTCCTGCAAGTGCAATCAAACCCCTACAACTGATCCAGAACGCAGCAGCTCGTCTGGTATTCAACCAACCGAAAAGGACTCATGTCACACCACTTTTCATCTCTCTACACTGGCTCCCTCTCTCAGCACGCATCAAATTCAAAGCACTGACTCTTGCATACAGAACTTACACAAACTCAGCACCTTCATACTTGCATTCATTGGTACAACTCTACACACCTACCAGAAACCTTCGATCGATCAACGAGCGACGACTCGTGGTTCCATCACAGAGAGGAAAAAGAACGATCACAAGAACATTTTCATTCACCACCCCCGGCTGGTGGAACGCCCTCCCTGCCCTCATCCGGAATGCAGATTCCCTGTCGAAGTTTAAAAGACTACTCAAAACGCACCTCTTCCATGAGCACCTAACATGACACACGCACACACACTCCTTTAAAATAAAATCCTTTTCTCTACTCCCCATGCTTGTGCTACTTGTGTTCAAAAATGTTTGAAACTTTGTATTGTACACACTCTTATGTGTTTTTGTATCCTTTGGACAAATGGCTTCTATATTCCTCAAATTGTAAGTCGCTTTGGATAAAAGCGTCTGCTAAATGAGTAAATGTAAATGTACTCAAAAAGTAAGTGTAGTCTGATTATGAGTATTTTAAAACGTAATATAATCTAATTTACAAGCATTTCATTTTTGGACTCTGATTACGCAATCCAGATTACATGTAATCAGTTACTACTCAGCACTGCATATGTGTGCTGTTAATTTTAAATATTACGGTTATCACCAATAACGATATATTACAACACCCTTAATTAACACAATAACAATTATCAGATTTTTGTTGGCAGTCTGAACATAGCCTAGGAGTCAGAAAAGAGGTTTTGAAAAAGATTAACCGAACCCAACTTAATGATAGTTATAAAGGTATTTATCATAGTAAATCACTCTGTGGTTAAACTATTTTTTTCAGTGATGAAATTGTGGTGAAGGTCATAAACCACACAACACTGAAAAAGGGTGTTGGATTTACATCATTAATCATTAAGTTATACACACGTTTGTTTGTATATCAGTTTGTTCAAGTAACTTCAACAAAGTTAAATAGACTCAAAGTGATTGTATATGGTTCCCCGACGTTATTAATTAATTTATTTCTATATATTTTTGTGGTACATGACTGAATTATAAGATTGTCCTAGCTAGCTAACAAGCTGTTTGGTTTCTATGTATTAAATGCTCCTTGAGTAAAGCAGCAAAAACATTTTTAATGGGATGTATCCATCCTCAGGCTTACCAAAATGTTAACTGAGTGTAACGGAAAACATAATTGAACATTAAGCGCAATCAAGTGTCCACGTTGTACTCGTCTTGCCCAAAACCATACATAAAATACTTATTTTTAAATTTTTCACTCTCCCTATTTACTCTTCTATGGAAAGCATCTTGAGAACAGCAGTTTCAGTAATGTCAACAGCAAACATAATTTTCGAAACCTTGATTAGTTAACATTTGCTCTACATAATTTCATCCTCTAGACTAGAGTGTACATTGTAGAGAATTATATTAATCAGAAGCAAGGAAATCGAGTTTAGACTAAACAATTTATATAGATAAATTGCCCACACAAATGGTATAAATCACAAATAATATGACCGTTTTCTTGTTTTTTCAGTGTAGAACTGATATCAACTGTTGCAAATGTGAAAATATGTCAGCTAACTAGTAAAAAACTAACAATTTTTTATTATATTGAATAGCATGTATAATCAATAAAATTTTGACCATTGTTGTTAGTGTATCTGGGTGATGCTGTACATCTGAAGTCATATTCAGGTTAAATGACAGTGTTATACATTTTCAATATTTATTTATTTCTAGTACAATAGCACATAAGACCAAAAGGAGCGACAGAAAAATCCTCATTAAATCCAGCAGAGGGCGGTGGACAGCTCAATTCCCAGGCATCCTTCATGAGAACGTGGGAAACAGATAACACAATGGATTAACATGTCAATTAATAATGGATTAACACATGTGGATTAACACCTGGCTGGGTGGGGAAACATGTCTGGTGGTGAGAGATCTCTGGTGGGTGAGGAATGAGAGGCTAAGGTGAGTGAAGCCAACTAAGAGGAGCGGGAAGCAAGCCAGGGCAGGGCAGAGGGGGAATGCAGTCTAGACAGCAAGAGAGAGAGTGAGGGAAACAAAGCTAAAAATAAACTAAACAGGACACAAACACCTAACTAGACAAGAAAAGAGAGTACAGCTGACTGGAGCTTTAGGTAACATACAAACAATCTGGTAAAAGACAGCGAACACAAGAGGAATAAATGAGGAAGTCAATCGATGACAAGTAAGAAAAGGGAGCAATTACGATTAAGGGAATAACAAGAGGGTGGGGATAATGCCACAATGACAGAGGAGCACATGGCAAACTGTCAAAACAAACAACGAGCACCCAGACAACGAGACACTCCGACTACAACCACAAGAGACAACAAAACTAGGCTGATCAGACTTAACTCCTCATCCAACGTCTGGTTCAAGATGTCCCGAGCCAGAACCTAGCTTCTCTCCTCTGGACCATAACCCTCCCAGTTGACCAGATCCTGGAAGCCCCTGCCCTGGCATCTAACAGTCTTTTGACTGTGCACATAGGAGAGCCATTCACTAGACAAGGCAGGAGAACCAGGGGATGAAACAACAGGAATAAGACGGGATGCAAACAGGTTTAACATTGGATACATGAAAAAAGGGCGAACCCAACCAACTGTAGGAGGAAGCTTGAGCCTAATCGTGAAAGTAGTTGTACAGTATGGGCCAATTAACCTGGGAGCCAATTTACGAGAGGCGTATCTTTGGTAGACAGCCATACCTTTTGAACACACTTTACTCCCGAAACCCTGTCAAAAGGAAGGCCATGAATCTGAAACACAAGTTTGATAATAGTCTGAGCAGTTTCCTTGGCAGAGAAACGGCCCACTATCATCAAGATGACAGTGTTTCCTCTCCAAGATGGGAGACCAGTGATAAAGTTAAGGGCCAGGTGTGAACATGGATGAGGGTATGGGGAAGGGATGGAGCAGACCAACATTTGGGGAGTTAAAATTCTTGTTGAGCATGCCAACACAAACTGCTTGACGTCAGGGTCCATGGTAAGAACCACCCAAAGAAGAGTGCCCATCGAGCTTGGGGTGAACAGCCTCCTGGTGAATGGACATACTCTTTTGTGATTCGTCTAAACCAGGAAGGGCTGCATTGACCCCTCCAGCCAGTTTCACCACTCACCCAAGGCCAACCTGACTGCTAACAGCTCCCTGTTACCAATGTCGTAGTTACATTCAGCTGGGCCCAGTCCATAGGAGATGAAGGCGCAGGTGTGTACCTCCCCATTCTCAGGGGTCCACTGAGACAGGACTTTGCCTATCCCGACTTGGAGTGGAACTCAAACTTACTTCTCTGCCTTAACAAATAGCTGCCGTACGTGATGAGTGTGCACCTGGTAGACAAAGACAAAAATAATTACCATGTCCCTTAGCATGTCATTGTCCAAGGACTGGAAGACACAGACAATGAGAGAAACGAAAAGCAACAAAATAGGCATTGGAGCGTCGAAACGGAACAAAATTATGATTTAACATGACAAGACAGGAGATTACAGCTGGCCGGAGCGCTAGGTATTATACACAAACAATCTGGCACAAGGCAGCAAACACGAGGGAATAAATAAGAGAATAAATGAGAAGTCAATCGATGACAGGTGAAAGCACCGAGCAATTATAATTATTGGAATATAAAGAGGGTGGGAATAATGCCACAATGACAGCGGAGTACACGATGAAATGTCAAATTAAACCATGAGCACCAAGACAACAGACACAGACTACAACCAAGAGAGACAACAAAACTGGGCTGATCAGACCAAGGTAATATCAGCTTTTTCTTGGATAAAGAATTCTAGCAGTTATGCCACTTGATGAGGTCATGTGACAACAATGTTTGATACATTTATTATTTGCATAACACTGGTTTACATACTTTATGAACTGTATGCTTCAGTACGCCTATGTCTTTCTTGCATGCTGAGGATCATCTCTGTGTATATGCTGCCCCCTTTAGGCCACGTGTGTAAAGTTATGAATGAACTATCAAACTGTTTTTGCATTTTGCTCTCATAAGGGAACAGATTTTAAAAAATATTAAACGCAGTACAACAACATTGGAGTTTAGTAATGTGAAATTATATTTAAAAAAGGCTTTTCTATTTACATTCTCACTCATGTAGAAAGCACCACTAGGGGACAGTCTGTGTCCATCACAATGCAGTTATTACTTTCTCTGTAATGAAACACATCCATCAGAAATCCAACCATATAGAATGCACCAGTTTAACAGGTTGTTTAATTATTTATTTATATATATATATCTCCTTGACTTCATTACAATCTAAGGATCCAGATACTGTTTTTGTTCGTTTTTTTGTCTGCCAAGAGTTTGATGCTTAAATGGAAACTGGAATAAATAAAAGCTTTTTAGGTCAATTATAGTCTTGCGTGACTGACCTTCTCTATCCTCGGTGCTGTGACCACAAACTTACTTGTGCATCCCTGAGATGGAAAGTGTGTATGTGGAACTGTAGAACTTACAGAAAACAGATACATTACATTTTGTTTCTTATCAATATTTCAGATTTGCTTTTGTGAAACTGTTCCGTTCCATGGAAGGTCATTCGAAAAACATTAAAGAAGTTTGCATAGAGAAAACGCATATTTATTTAGGAGCAGTAAAAACATTAGTGTTCAAGAATGTGTAAAATGCATATTGCTTATTATTCAAAATACATACTGTTGCGACTGTTTAAAGCCAGCCATAACATAAATGAATGTGCGTTCACTCAAAAAGATAATGTAAAACAAAAGTACATTTCTTAACAAAATGTTGTGAAAACCAGAAACATTCAGAAGTGGACATGGCCAAATTAACAAACCAAAATAACTACATTTGAGTACACTCTAAATTCCTTAATAAATAATAATAAAAAACATACCAAAAGAAAAATACAACATAAATTCACTAACTCCGTTAACTCCAAACAGAACAAACGATATTTGCAAAAGAAATGGCGTCCACTCCCTACTTCCTTTAAACCGAGTACATACAAATAGTATTTACACAATATAACTGAATGCAAAAGCAATAATAAGGACTAAATAGGACATATATGTATGTTAAAAGAAACAATAAGCAAGTTTTACAACAATGGGAAACAAAAAACAAAGCAAAACAAATGGTCATGATCGTATTTGGAGTGATCCTTTTCACCAGGGTCTGTTGAATGTTTTTAAACATTTTGTTAAAACATTTTTTTTAAACATAATTTATTCCTGTGATTTCCAGCATCATGAGTCCAGTCTTCAGTGTCACATGATCCTTCAGAAATCATTCTAATTTGCTTTTGAACAACTTCCCTGTAGCTCAAACGCCAAGGTCCAAGGTCAACTCCAAGGTCATGGGTTCAATTCCCAGGCAAAGCAAGAACTGATTGTCAATGTGTATCTTGAATGCAATGTTAATTGCTTTGGATAAAAGCATCTGCCAAATGCATACATGTAAATTTAAACATACTGAACAAATTATCATTGTTACAACATTCAGCCCAAGACAAGAAGGCACACAGCCCATGTAGAAGCTTTACTTGATCTCTATTTATGCATGCACTACATGCCACATCTGCATGTCATCTCGGTGTCATCTCCATTAAAGGTATTCAAAAATGGATGGCTTATGCTTTTCTCATCTAAACAAAAAAAGCACTTTAATCAGATTATTGTGGTTGTTTGTCATACATGTATGCTCTCATTTAAGGGGAAGATGTTAGGCCAATCTGCTATAGATATACTAGAAGTAATTTTTCTGTGAATGGAATGCATAAAAAACACTTTTAACAGACTGATTTAAAAGGCATGAGAATCTACATTGTTTAAATATACAAGCCCAAATTATGTTTTAGAATTGATTACCCCTCTTTTAAGCATCTTCAGATATTTGAGGCTTGACAGGAATCTTAGAGCAGCTGATAATGGTTAGCTGTGGACCGCCATTTGAATTTCAATTTCAGGAGCATTCATTGCACACAGAGCCCTCTTACTCTCCTGACTGAGCACAAGTGAATGCAGGTTGTTGACAAAGCTTTTACCAGGCTACTGGAATTTTAACAATGGGTCCCCATGTTCTTTATAATTATATTTTGCTCTGACGAGTTGCTGGTATTTTTCAAATACTTGACCAGGTAAAATCAGATTAACAGCTGTTACCAAAAATATAGGAGAAACAAAAGTCCTAAACCATCAATTCAATTTAGTTCAAACAAATTAGTTGAGATTTGATTTGAGAAATCTGATTGAAAACAAGGGATTGCTGTAGTACAGAAGGAATAAATTTGACTCTTGGCACTTATTAAATTACGTAAGGGAAGCATTAGCTAGCACATGGAGGTCTGTGTGACCCTCCAAGAATATTCCTCCCCAGACCATGACTGACCCACCGCCAAACCGGTCATGCTGGATGATGATGCACACAGTACAACGTTCCCAACAACACCTCCAGACTCTTTCACGTCTGTCATACATACTCAGTGTGAACCTGTGTGAACTAGAGCAGTGTTTTTCAAACTTTTTAGAGCCACAGAAATTTTTTTCATTGAAAAAAAAACCACAAGGCACACCAACAACCGAAAATGTTAAAAAATGAAACTCTGTAGCCTATATTAACAATATATAGTCATTCTTATCAAAGTGTATTGAATGGGAATCAAATAAACACAAAGAATATAAAGTATTTTAGGATTAATTTATTTAAAAAAAAGTTTTTAGACCAATTAGTTGAAATTTAATCATTTTCCACGGCACACCTGACGATCTCATGGCACAGATGCTGAAAAACAGTGAACTAGAGGATGTCAGGCCCTCTTGAAGTCTGTTTCTGACAGTTTGGTCAGAAACCTGCACATCAGTATCCTGCTGGAGGTCATTTTTTTAGGGCTCTGGCATTGTTCCTCCTCATACAAAGGAGCAGATACTGGTCCTGCTGCTGGGCTGTTGCCCTTCTATGTCCTGTTCAGTTGTCCAGTGTAAAGATCTATCTCCTGGTATCTCCTCCGTGCTCTTGAAACTGTGCTGGGAGACACACCAAACCTCCGATGGCATGTATGGATTGCCTGTGAAACATGATTGGGTTGCGGGAACTGCCTCATGCCACAGACAGTGACAAGGACCCTAACAAAACACCAAACTAAAAGAAATATTTTAATGCATTTGTTGTCACTTTAATTTGCACCAAAGTAATTCAAAATCACTTATTCTTCCTAATTGAATTGGTGTTATACAGGGATGATTAAGTGTTCTCTCAATGTTTTAGAGCATAATATAACAAGAAACCTGATCTTTGTGTAGTCCTAATTGTTTTTTGTTTTTTTTTAAATCAAGGAAAAAGCAGGACCTTACCCTAAAGGAAAGACTAAAATTAAAATGGAATTCTGGAATTGACTGTGATAAGACAATGGATTGTTTAGCAGTTTTTTACATTTATTTTTGGTATGATTTTGAATCCAGCCCTCAGTGCGTTGAAGATTTCCCATTCCGATATGAGGAGACATAAGGAGATACAGTGCTGATGAAATCTTTGTGTTTTTAATGCTGCTGCACCACAGACCAAATAATAGCAAAACAAACAAAAGAGGGACAGCGAGACCACACTCAGCCTGTTATGACACCACTGTGAGCCTCTGGCCTTAGAGAGACGTGGCAATTGGTGGTAAATATCATGTTAGCTCATAGCTGTAGCAGAGTGCTGGGCTTAAACCGCTGCATTAGAAAGGCATGAGTCAAAGGGATGAAGAAACTAGCAGCCTTTGTGTTGAGGAGGGAGGCGTGCAGGGGAATGATTATAGCCAATGAACCCCAACAACCATGTCGCAGCATCCCTCCAGCAGAGAGAGAGACAGAGCTCAAACATGGCTTGCTTTCATAGCCTAGATTGTTCTGCTCTGCTCCTGCCAGGGAAAGAGAGAGAGAGAGGCGCAATAGAAAGGGCATTCATCAATGCCTCTTTTGTCAGGCATGCAAGATGGAAATTAATGAAGGCGTTCATGAGAGGGTCTGATGTTATTAGTGTAACTTCACGAAACAAAATGGAAAATTAAATTCACCTCCTCATGGTTGCCCGGGGTGCCATTTTGTTTCAATCCTGGTCCTGACAGGGAAAGCAAGGCTTTTTTACTGCCACAGCTCAACAGTCTTGTGCTTTATTCACATGAACAGATAAATCCGCATTAGTCATTACCGTAGATCAAATAAGAAATTATCTTCATGTCATGCAAAGCCAGAGGGAGGATTTGCTAATCCTATATTATGTTTCTTGGGGTAAGGGAAGTAGGGGAGGGGTGAGCATTGTGTAAATATTGTTTAACAGGCACTCAAATGCTTTTACAAATCATTTATAATTACCATAAAACAACATTCAGTTTCAGAACAGGAAGAGTTGGCAGCCATTTTGTGGCTTCATTAACAGACATGCCTTATTCTGGTTTCTATAATCAACAGCCACTTCTAAAAGCTGTTGCAGATAACAGCTTAACCTAAGAAATGTCACTTTAGGTGTATTTTAATCCAGTGCTATGTGGTTGCTTGGGTGGTTTTAAGTGGAAGAGATTAACAAAAGAAAAAATACCTTTCAATTATAATGCACATCATTTGAGGTATCATTAATGTCGGCACCATACATGCGCACCAAACTGTAAGAAGTAAGAGAAATGGTTATACTGAGACCTGCCTCCAATCAAGTCTTTTCTGTAAACTGCTGAGAAAATTGGGGGAAAACATTAGGTTTCATTTAAGTGTTTCAGCTTGTGACCCATGGATCTCTTGAGCTTGTTTATGGGAGTGAGCTAGGTGCTCCAGGGAGTGAGGGGGGCCTCTAGTGCAGCGGTCTGCTCTTTCTAAACATTTGTGATGAATTAGATCATTTCCTCTTGCTCTGAGAAAGCAGGCGGCAAAAATGACTCAATTAAAGGTACCTACCCTCTTGCAGACAGCCATGCTTTGCAAAGATATAAAGGGCAACAATGAGAGCGCAAAACAGGGAAGACCTTGCCTATGAACAAGTTGTGAGAATACTTGACAGCTGTTTTTTCAGGGTCAGCATTGGGAGGATCACATGACTGGCCATTGCGATTTTCCCACCACTATGAGCTGGTTCAAAAAAATCATTCTATGATTGCTAACAGGGATAGTAAAAAAGAGAAAAAAAGATTTTGTCATCATTCACTCACCTTAATGTCGTGCCAAACCTGTATGACTTATTCCGTAGAGGAACACAAAATTTAAGTTTATGCTTCACTTCAAGAAAAATATCACATGTATGCTTGTAAATATATAAATAACAGAAAAATACATTCAAACATTTCAAGTTGATGACAAAAGTTGGCAAAATCAGCCATTTATTGAAATGAAAAATAACTAAATGTGAACAAACTTTTTGATGAAATTTTTAAGTAACAGCTCAAACTTCAATATACCGAACATATATGTCATTGCAACAACAGTGACGTACAGATTTGTTCATGGACAAAGTCTCATACAGCCTCGCAATGCAAGCCCAAAGGGGAAACAAACAGACCAGGCGCTATGGAGGAACATAACAGACTCGTCATCACACAATGCTTTGTCGACAATGGCGAAAATTCTATACATATTCTTACAGCATTTACACCTTTCGAAATAATAGTACCACAAAACTTTATGGACGACAGACAAAGTGAAAACAAACCACATGAAGCCGAATGGTGTCGTGATACTGCTGGAACAATATGACCAGTGCAAGGCTGACCAAGATAAGTCGGGCGGGGGAGATCTTGAGAATAGACTAAAACATGCTTCTGCTGCGCCTATTCACAGAGGTTTATATACATACAGATCATATCCATCATAAGAACACATAAGAAAAAAAAGTAACAGAGAGAGAGAGAGAGAGGATCAAAAGAAGTCTAAACACACTGCAGCTCTGCATTCATACCAATATGGCTTCCTGGCTCAGTGCGCCCAAGTGAAATAAGAAGCACCTGAAAAGTGCTGGCATCAAAACGTTTGATAGACAAAGGCAAAAAAAGAGAAAAAAAATATGCTAAAAAATTAGTTGTTCTCTGCACAGAGGTTGCGTTGATGCAACCATCTTTAAAAAGGTTCCTACATGAGCTGCATTACCTTGAGGCCGCAAAGAGGCTAAGTGTCTAAGGAGTCATGCAGATTCAGAAGACAGAAAACACTAAATGTAAAAAGCGACTAAAAAGAGCCATCAACTCAAAAGGCTTTGCCATGTAATCTTTAGAGATTTCAACGACAGTGTATGGGTTGCAAAAATAAGCAGGAACCATGTTCAGATGGGGTTGAGGAGGTCTGCTCCCTCTTTTAGACATGGGAGACTTTCTGAGATTCCCGCGCCTGCTTGATGCTGTAGAGCCACTTAATGACCCGGGCGTTCCGTTCAACGGCAGAAATTCCATAAGGAACGCGCTCCCCGGCATCGTCTTCTTCGTCGGTCAGGTCGTCGTTGCTATGCCGTGACTGCTCACAGTCCGAGCTGATCATGCTGGCACTACGGAAGTTGAGCGACACAATGTCAGAGTTCGCCCGAGCAAAGCTTTCTACACCTACGCTCTCCAGCTCCTCGGGATCCAGCCCACAATAGTTGAAGAAGCGCTCCACGTCTGCGCCGGCCCGAGCATAGCGGTCGCTCAGGTCTGATTTGGAGCGGTGCAGAGAGGGCCTGCGGGCCACAGAATTGCCCAACTCCAGCTCTGTAGCAGTGCTAGGTAGTGTCTCTCTTTCAGGGGAGCGGGGAGCATTGTCACAAGTAGCCAAGGCCTTAGCGCTAGGCTTTGGCGGCAGAGGTGGTGCAGAAGAGCTGCTGCTACGAGCCGCTCTCAGTGGCTTGCCATTGCACAAGCGGCGAATGTCTGAGGAGCTGTGGGAGGCATGCAGTGGAGAGCGTTCGCCATCAACCTCACACGACCGCTCCTCCAGCAGCCTGCGACTCAGGTTCAAGTTGCCACCCTGTGGACTGTGTCGACCTTGCATGGAAGATGGTACCTTGAGTGAGTCAGTAAAAGAACGGCATCCAGGTTCAAAAAGCTCAGACGAGCGATGCGGCGCCCAGCTGCGTGCTCCAACTTTGTGCGACGTCCCCTTGGCAGGCCCCTCAGATGAGGAGGAGCTGTTCAAGATGTTCTTCAGGATCTCCAGGTTGAGATTCTCCCGTTTGGTGGTGGTTGCGCAGGTGTCCGACTTGGCATTGTTGTTGGAGGCCTTCAAGCCAGATCCCACAACACCACTCCTCTTGACAGGAACTGGGCAGACAGGGGGCTTGGCCAGTACCTGTGGCTTGATGGGTTCCTGCTTAGCGTTGATGACCTCCTGGCTCTTTACATACTTAGCCTTGTCGGCCTCAAGCCGCTCCACGGCACTCAACCGCTTTGGGTTTTGCTCAGTCTGGCGTCGGAAGTAGTCTGGCCCCTTGTTGAGGATGCGGAGTGGGACCGCAGAGGCAAAGGCCCCACCCTGGCCGGCGGGCTTGCTATCTGCCTGCAGCGTCTCGGTGGGCATCTCTGCTGGTCTCTCGGCGGCCGCCGTGGTGGATTCCGCAGTGGACTCTCGTCAAGGGGCAGCCTGGAGGCACACACATCAAGCCAGATGACCGGACTATTAATCCTGTCTCCACTGGCTGTCAGCAGTGAGGCCTCATACTCACAGCTCATTAATTAGCCCCCGCTTCCTCCACGCAGCCAGGCCCCACACAACAGAAAAAGAGAGCACTCAGCTCCAGTCAGTGTCAGCACAACCCGTCAGGCTCAGCCAGCTGGGAGGGAGCACTAGAGGATTGTGGGGAAAAGCCTTGTCCCTGCTCCTTTGTTCGTGGCCACGGCTGAGGATCTGAAACATACAAGGACCAACCATGTTAAAGGAACAGGTGACATCACATTCCTAGCAACAACAGGAAGAGCTGTGACTCTGACATACTGTTGGCTGATGATGTAAGAACTAGAAAACAACTAATAGAAACACACACACACACACATCTCAATATCAGTGGAATTAACATATTTGGGTGGTGGTGGGTGAGACAATCTTAGACCTTTTAAATCTAGAAATATTTATGTAGACTAATGCACTGTGGTCCCATGTGTATAACGGCAATTTTTATCTGCTATATTTATATGACATATTACCATCGTTTATCTGTATAATCATCTAATAAAAGAGAGAATTTGATACGCCAGCTTTCTTACTTATTGCTTAGAATTATTTCATAACAAAATTATATGTGTTTATTTTCACAAGTGAAAAGAGGATAAATTATTCTCATAAAACTGCAAAGAAAAGATGATTCAGCAATTTAAGTGTGAGTGCGCAAGATTTCTTTCTGCAGACAGAGAAATATAGACCTATGATCAGAGCTCATGTTCCTGCCAAAACCCTCAGGCTGTTTGCAGGGGGACAAGAAAAAAATACATTGAAGAGAGGGAGAAACATAAAATGGTGGAAAACTTTCCTGGTCTCATAAACAAAAGTAATTACAGAGGTTCTTGGACAACAGTGTTGGTGGCCACAATAGTTGGAAACTGCTATGACAAAGCAGTTTATTGCACAACTGCCTGTGACAATCTTCTGATTCAAACTAAGGGCTGCAGAGATGAATAAAAAATAATAAATAAAAAAACATCAGCACAGCCATTACTGAGATGGCAAGTGAGTTTCTTCTTTCAACTCCTATTTTATTTTAAGTCTTCACATGCCTAGGGTCTTTAGCTCAATAGGTTTATCCTTTCTTGCGTATATAGCTTCACATTCATTTAAATAGCATATTTGTACCACTTTGTAGTGCAGAAAATGGTCTATTATTATAAATAATGTTTTGTTAAGCAGTCCAGGATGTTATGATGTGACATTGTTGACCATTATATGGTCTAGTCAGCTTCAATCCTGTGTGAAACATTATCTTACAATGGCATCCATATCGGAGTTATTACACACAGTTCTTCAATTTTGTACATCCTGTACAGGTCATTCAAATCCAGTGATTACTGTACAAGCTCACAAGGGATTTTATTGTTGTATCTATCAGCTTTACATCATATAATTTAATTACAAAAACTCCATTAGCAAGTGAACCTCACTGGACCCGAAAGCACTTTTTTTTCCACCCAAGCACTTAAAACAGTCACTTTTGGGTTAGACAGAGGCTTTGCAAAATCTTATTGCAGAAATTAAAATAAACAGAATAAGATTTGGTTCAACTCCTTCATCTGTGGCATTCTGTCAATTCACAAAGAAAATAATTTAGAAAAACTCATCAAGGTTGTATACTTATAATGAAGTCTAAGAGGTAAAAATTTCAAAATATTTATAAGCGTTTTCAGTTCGACAACATCCCACATAATGTTAATAGATATTATTTAAATATTTCTGGTAAAAAACGCACATACAAAATTATGAATGATGTACCTGCCAGAGAGTCATAACATAAATGCACTGGTCTGGCTGGGCAACAAACTCAAGTTCCTCCGGCATTTGTCTTTAAAAATTCTCGCTTTAGAAATTCGTGACCAGTGTTTTGTTTTGCTCCATCCTCTACGTTTCCATGTTCGTCGCTTTTTTGGGCTTCACTCCTATTATAAAGCTTGGAAAAGCCAGGATATTTTTTTTATTCTGATTGTATTTGGCTGAAAGAAGAAACTCAAATACACATAGGATGGCTTGAGGCTGAGTAAATTATGGGATATTTTTTGGGTGAACTAACCCTTAAGCAATACTACTTAAACTAACCTATTTTGCCACTTACAGGACATTGCTGGGACGAAAAAAAACCTTTGCAGTCACTTGTGATTTAGCTAGGCATAATATAAGACAGACTATGACGAAAACAGTGTTTTCAATTCTTTAATAAACACTACCAACAATTACTGTTTATATGTTTCAGCAAGGGGTCAATGATTATAAACCTAAACAGCATATTGGGAATGGGCCTTTCTCTTCAAACATAATTACAGAACATAGAGGATTCTAAAACACAGGAGATGCAGGGAATAATAATTGTAACAATCTCCCCAAATGCCCCCGCAAAGAAAAAAAAAACCCAGTTGCCTTTAATCGTCTATGTTGAGTGCTGTAGCCCCCTCCCCCAAAACAGAGTAAACCCAGCTGTGGGACTCCAGCCAAGAGCCATCTCACATCATTTCATCTCCCTCCAAAGCCCTTCTGAATTATCAGAGCCAAAGACAATCCCCACGGCTTTCTCAACGCACCCACTCACCCTTATCGTCCATGTAAGAATAACACTTTACCTCATCGCACCATCCCTGCAAGTTGGCCTGCTGAAATGAAACAGCGATTTGTAAAACGGATATTAGAACAACTTGCTACACGATCAGTAATACAAGCAGGCCTCCCTGCATATGCGATCCTATTGCACTTATCAGAAACATACCCATCATGTGTGCTACGGTAAATGTTCCTTTCTACTCTTAAAAAAACCACAATGAACTCTGTAAAACACTTGGCAATTATATTCAATTTCTTTAGTTGAATATATCAAATGTTCTTTAGTTCAAAAACATTAACAATTAACATTAACGATTAACAATTAGCAATATTTGTTAGGAGCATTTATTAATACAGTTTAGTGTGAATACCAGTACATAAACATAAATTATTACATTGACATTTCACAAAATATTCATTACTTATGCATGTATACGTTTTAGTTTTTAAGGTAGGTCTAACAGTAGATTATTATGCTGCTGTCACTTTTAGACTAACGCACAGATACAATATACTGTAAGGGGTACAAAAACGTGAGACGCAGGTCAGTGGAACAAAAAAAAACCCCACAAGGTCTAGTGATAGTGATAAATACTGAACTTATACTCAGAGGCGAAAACTATTTTTTGTCTAATCAAAAAATCTTTACAATGAGAAAGTCAATTATCAAACAAATCCCGAATATCAAGCCTTCTGGCTAGCAAACTGCCAATCATGGTTCACAGCTGTGAAAATCTAAACGCAAAAATTAAAGGCCAAATAAAATAAAAAAATACAGCCAGCACAGAAAACTGCTTATTTCATGAGGTCTTTACTGTTTCTTACGCACACAAAGCAGACCATAAAGCACATTTGTATCAATGAGTGCATTTCCCATGTTAGGAATGTTCTCTCAGCTGTACCAGTGCTCTGCTGTATTACCACATAAGCCACATTCAAGTGCATCTTGGGTAAAAAAAAACAACAATTCCACAGAAAATACGCCATATCAGCTGAGCTGTTTGGTAATGTAGCATCATCGCCATTAAAACTATCTTGTCGTCTGAGAGGCCAAACTTTTTTTTCTTTTAACTCCAAACTCATGATGATCATGTGTACAGTTTTTGCTCAAGCAGTTTAAAACATAAAAACCCTGCTGCTTTGAGGCCACATGACTACTTCAAACAACAATATAAAACTTCCAGCTTGTAGATGTGCATTACGTTACTACTACCACTACTAGTCTGTTGCGTTTATCTACTCTGAGATGATATTAAGTACCCAATGTCCCACTGGGTGTATTGGGTTACCAAATTGTGTGTAAAACAAAGAGAAGATTGGATTTCAGCTCAAATCCTTTTATCGCATATGCCTAAAGGCTCGTCCTCTAGTTACATTTCTTAGGGTGAGAAGAACTACAGTATGATCCTGCTTTGCAGCATAACTGTTATATACAACATAATATATATACACACACACACACACACACACACACACACACACACCGTATTTTCCCGCATATAACCCGCGGGTTATACCAGATTTTATTTGTTACATCCCTACGGACATAAGGGTTTTTCAGCAGTATTTTCTTTCTGTTTTTCTTTCTTGCGAGGGTTGTTGTCTCTGGTGCTTGTACTATCACTCTGACAGGTGGCGCTTATAGGCTGTCTGACCTGTCAATCATGCAAGAAGACGTGATTGGCTGTGCTGCCATGAGGGCGGGCTCTTCTCGTCTCATCCGATGATCAACACCTGTAGAATACGCTTCTTAAGGGACGTGCTGCTGCACAGCGGGAGAGACTGCTTTTTCTTTTTGTTCTGATTCGGACTTGTGTTTGTTTTCTTGTTGTTTGACTTTGGCGCACAAGCACTGTGTACCGAGCCTGAACAGTTATGGATAATTGATGTCATGCGAGCAACATTCGAAAAGTGAACTTACACAAAAAAGTTCAATCTATAGATTATGCCAACGATTTTTTACACAAAACCCCAAAACCCACAGGCTTTATGAGGGTGCAGATTATCTGCGTCTGTGGGTTATATGCAGGAAAATACGGTATATACACACACACACACACACACACACACACATATAAATAACTGCTAGTATAAGTATTTACACATCATTTTTTTCATAAATAATATACAATTATTATTAGTGTCATAAGAAGAATATGATGAGGTTGATTTGAGATGATCCAAAGAGCATCTTGTGCTTAAATGGAAGAAAGACCGTTAGACCAGACTGTACATTCATATGTTCGCAATGGATAATATTATATCATAGCTAGACATGATGGCACAGAGCTAAAATGAATGAGCAGTTATATTGAGAGCGTCAGTGTGTTGCTGAACTGCTATATATGCAACAGATTCTGGTGTCCATCTGTTATCTGCTCACACCAGCAGCAGCAGTAGCAGCACGGGGCTGTGACATTAGAGCTGGTTGTGTGCTGTGAGCAGTGGGCTGGACTAGTGACTCATGGAGCCAGCAGATGTGCCCGTCCCTCCGGGTTAGAGCAGCTCATTGGCTCTCCCCTCCTGTCACTCATCCAGATACAAGCCCATCATCACAGCGTGTGTGCGTGTGTGCGTGTGTGAGTGTGTGAGTGTGTGTGTGTGTGTGTGTGTGTGTGTGTGTGTGTGTGTGTGTGAGTGTGTGAGTGTGTGAATGTGTGAATGTGCCCGAGCTCTTGTTACATAATTATATCATATATATATAAGCTGCAAGACCAGTCTCAGTGTCACAGAGTGTCTGTTCTGCTGTATAGCAGCTTGTCAACAATGGACACATGACAGCAAATTATCAAAATCAATTTGTCCTGTTATTGGAAGTAGCACAAGCACAGAGTACATCAGAAATAGGATATGACATCCATTCAACTCATTCAGTGTAGACAGTATCACTAATTATGATTGTTTCTACAGGTATGTGCTTTTGACGCGATGAACAATCACTGTAAAAAACGATTTTTCATTATTGTGAATACAACAAATGAATGGAGTACGTTTTTTTTTTTTTTAAAAGCCCTACTTTCTACACCAAATTACAAATAATCAGGGCATTTCTACTTTTCTATAAATGCCACCTACAGTCAAAGAGTGAATTTGAAGTCTCTCTGTAGGCTTTACACTATGGTCTAAACAGACAATCAAATATTTTCTTTGCCAAAATATCCAGACAGAAGACATATTTGTCTTGGACACTTTAATTTTATTTGTGATACTAGCACTGGAAGGCCCACAGCAATTTCAACGATATTTGAGATCTCAATGCCACTGCAGTAAATCAAAGGTGCTCTGTGATAGAGGAAAGGCTCTGAAAATAATGCCTAAGGTAAATAGTGAACCTATTAAAAGGCATCATTCTGACATCCAGACCAAACACAGGACGTGCTGTGCTTTGTCGAGGGCTACCTGGCAGGCACAGGCAGCAACAGTCCATCTATTTTAAGAAGATCTACAAAACAATACATTACTCCTGCACATAACCAGAATATGTCCTTCGATGGCTCATGCAAGACTGCAGGTGAGCTTTTCAAACCACAGGCACAATTGACTGTATTCTTAACATATCAACTTTGACTATTAGAACATTTTAATGTACTCCTTTTGCTCTGGGACACTCTCTATGAATTCTACTTTCAAAGGGCATGCTAACCGAAAACCATTTGGCATTCTGTGTCACAAAGAGGTGCAACATCCAATCCCTCAAACCTCTTCAGGTGATCTGAGATTAATTACAGATAAAACTGGACAAGTGTAAATGCATCGGACAACATACTCACAGCATATGACAGCGCTACTGCAACATGCATCGCCCCAGATGAGCAAGCCGGTGCAAATGAAATTTAAAGTAAGTCACAGATGCTCAACACACAATCATCTTCATTAAAAGTAGTCAAGCTACATGATCTTACCAGTGCTGATGCCGCACTCTCTCTCTCTCTCTCTCTCTCTCTCTCTCTCATTGCGGTCTTTGATTTTGAAAATAGCTGATGATAAATAAAATCTGTTGCTTTCGTTGATGTAAACGAAATTTGCATATAGTGTGGGAATTGATGATTGGATTTATATCCATTTTGCAGGGAGACACTTATGTGGCCAAGTGTAAATGGAACCGTTTTAACAAATCAGAAAGTTATTTGATCAGTAAAAACACATGAAGTAAAGTTTAGATAAATCTGTTTAAAACACCTTAAAAAAATATCAAAAAGTTCACGCTATGTTGTAATGTTTTTGGAAGTCTCACCAAGGCTGCACTTATTTTATCAAAAATACACAAAACAGTAATATTGTGATCTATTATATAAAAATGTAAATAACTTTAGCGTAGCTTTCCTGAAGCTCAAACAACACCATGGGTTCGATTCCTAGGGAAAGCAAGAACTGATTAGAATGATAATGTGCATCTTAAATGCAACGTAAGTCGCTTTGGATAAAAGCATCTGCCAAATGCATAAATGTAAATATAAATATGAAATATAAACAACTGTTTTCTATTTCCATACATTTTTTTACATTTAATTAATTTATTCCTATGATGGCAACGCTGAATTTTCAGCATCATTACTCCAGTTTTCAGTGTCACATGATCCTTCAGAAATCATTCTACGTAATATGATGATTTGCTGCTCCAGAAACATTCCTTATTATTATCAATGTTGAAAACAAGTGTGATGCAAATTTTGTTCAAAAGAGCAGCATTTATTTGAAGGAGTCATACAAAAGTAATTATATTGTTTCAAAAGATTTCTGTCATTTTTTATTCAATTTAATGCAATAATATTATTTAAAGACACACACACAAAAAAAAAAAAACTTCCCGACCAAGGGTGTTTAAACAATTCAAAGCATATCCTGGGAGAATATTAATGCGTCTAGAACAGCATTGTTGTGAGTGTTTCTTGCAGCAATCAATACCTAACCAACTATGTGAGTTAATGAGAACAATGTTAATCTAGTTGGTATAAACGGATGCAAGGGATATTAACCCAGGCTGAGGTTCGCTGAGAGCAAAGCCATGACCCAGATTATCCTGTGCTAAAGCTCATGGGACAAATCTCACCATTTATGACTTTATTCGCGCCTCATCACCCCAAAGCTTATGGGCTTTGATCACTCGTAGAACAGTTAAAGAATGATGAGAGAATATATGCAGTTTTACTGTACACTAACTATGAGGAACCCACAGCAGACTCATGCATTAAAAAGTAAGTGTCATCACCGAAGATCTTAAGCTCTTGTGCTCTTAATGCTTTATCTGTTCCTGACGCAGAATAAATAATCCCGTTAGTGCTACTCAAGGAGCAGCGAGAGGACAGCAGTGACGGAGAACTGAGGATGGCCTCAGTTGGCTGGTGATCCCGATGCTGGGGATTAGAACACTTTGCGTATGTGCGAACATGGTTCATCATGATATTGTATTATAGTCTAAAGAATATTATTAGGGTGGTGAATTAAATGATTGAAAACAAGTGAATACTATCTGTTTATGAGAGCAAGCTGGACTCACCAAGTCTTACTTACCGAGAACAAGCAGTGAAGAAATAAGTGAGAAATTGGTACGTTCTTGCTTTCAAAAGCAAAATGATTGATATTAACGAATTAGAAGAGAAAAGAAGGCTCTTTTGATGTTTTTTAAACAACATTTAGCTTGACATAGGTCTTAAAATCATGAAGCAATCAGCCTGCATTTGTATGTTATCTAAACAAAACAAAACAAAAAGAGAAGTAACAGAGTATTATTTAACAAAGGTCCTAAAAACTAAGGCAGTGTGACTGAATGTGATGGTTTAGCATTCTTGGACAGCTGCTCCTGGACATCTTCTCAGGTTAATTATAATAAACTAACTAGACACGCCACAGATGACTTGATTCGAGCACTCAATTGCTCTTTTTCATCAATCGGGTCAACTGATCGTGGACAATTAAAAAAATGGCATCCCAAACGTCATGCGATTACATTTTAAAGACTTGTTAGTGAGTCTGGAACACTTTGATTTCATCATCACCTTTACTCGGCTGAACATACTTCTGAAGGGTTGGAAAAGATCAAAGGGAGTGTGTCAGCCTTTACAACCCATTCGCTTAAAAGGAAATGACATGGGGGAAAAACTAAAAGCTGCTCCCTCAGGTAACTCTTGTTTTTCTGTGAAGGAACATCTGCTAACGTACAACAACAAACACAACACATTAGCAGGGCCTGGGAATGCAAACAGACTCTCTGCATCCAGCACTGCAGAGATCAAATGAAATGTTTGTTGGTGTACTAACAGTAGGTTGGCAAGTGTAGTTCAAAATATATTTTTTTTTACAACTAGTACTCTATAAGTTATACTGGATAGATGAGCATTTACTAAATAGCAAAAAATGAACCAACCTCTGCGTGGCTCAGGTTTTAACCGGCTCCGAGCTGCTGTCCGTGCCGCCCTTGTCCTCCAGCTGCTGCAGGTTATCAGTGGGAGTGACGCCTGGGCAAGAGAAAACAGCACGTAAGATGCTGCCATCATTACAGTACACTCAATGCATTTCTGATTATTTTACCATTTACTATTACCAAAGCACTTGGTAATACACCTATATATAATTACACCTTAACTAAAGCTGCATGATTAACCACTAAAAGATCTCGATTCAAACACCATCGCGATCTTTATCCTAAATCACAATGGTTTAACTGTTTATTAAAACTTTTACATTTGTAGTAAGAACAATTTCTATAGCATGGCAGAAAAATAAGGATTTTAATGACAATTATCTGAATTTTGACAAATATTACTATGCTGACTGTGTTTGTTCTACCTTGCTACCTAAATTAGTACCTTTTATTTTAAATATTATTAATAATATACAATAAAATTAATTAGCATTCAATATAGATGATAATATTAATAAACAATTACATGTATATTTTATATATATATATATATATACACACATACACACACACACACACACATTTAATCATATTAAATATTAATTCTTTAATAAGTTATAGTTGTATTAATAAATGTATTTTGTACTATATTCTTGTGTAGTCAAAATAAAATTTGCACATACATACACACACACACACACACACACACACACACACACACACACACACACACACACACACACACACATATACATACATATATAAATATATATTTGTGTGTGTGTGTAACTAATATAAATGTTAAAAAAACAGTAACAAAATATTACACTAAATAATGAAAGCTAATTCAACACTGCTGATAGTAGTATAGTAGTAGTAGTAAATCTGAAAATATCTAAACCCCAAAGAGTTTAGTATACACACACACAGAATATATATATCTGTGTGTGTGTATACTAAACTCTTTGGGGTTTAGATATTTTCAGATTTACTATATATATATATATATATATATATATATATATATATATATATATATATATATATATATATATATATATATATATATATATATATATATATATATATATATATGTATATATATATATATATATATAGAGAGAGAGAGAGAGAGAGAGAGAGAGAGAGAGAGAGAGAGATATGCAAACTTGGATAATCACATACAAAATTAACAGGGGAAAAAATAAACTCATTTAATACTCTGTGACCTGCTGAGAATGTTGATCAACAGTTCATGTCACATGTTTTTTTTTTTACTTCATTCATGGACATTTGCCGATATCTAGCATGGCACTCTTTCAATTCGACCAAATGAGTGTTATGCAGAGTTACAGACCATTTAAAATCTGGCAACATTGAGCGCATGCGCAACCTAGTTGCCGGTCACTTATTTCGAGACAGCTAAGAGATTGTGAGAGTAGATGATGACTGTTTGCATGTCTAGCTCACAGTGTTCCTTCCTTTTTACTGTTAATGAATCATCATGACAATACAGAAAGCAGCATATGTTGGAGCTTCGCAGGCTCTCATGGCTACAGTTTGTCATTATATGGGGAAGTTCCTCCTGATGGTGACATATAAGTAATGAGAAAATCCTGGTACAAACTCACTGCTCGGGGCTCAGCACTTTAATGAAGCAGTAACCACATTATCACCTCAGTCAGTGTTATGGCAAGAACACAACCTGATAGCAAAACTATTAGAAATACAGAATCACTTTGTTATTGATCCATTCTGCTGATTTTTCCACAAAATATCCCCCCCCCCCCCCCCAAACTAATAAAGACACACAGATAAGATGCCAAACAAATGTGATTAATGGTATGAAGGTGCATAACCCACACTTAGTCAGCTGGTTCCTCCTGGAATGGCACGCACTTTGACTATACTACTGAGACTTACAGATCCATCAACAGAACATAAGGCCCCTAATTTGAGAAACATTTGAAAACAATTAAGAGTATAAGCAATGGGTCTAGATAATTCCTGGGAGTGAGATGCCTTTCCCTTCATAGGTCCAGATGCATGACAGGACGGGGTGCTCACAGGATGTATGATGCAAAACCTCTACTGGCTCTGCGCGAGGAAGAGCACCTGGTTTTATGAAAGTAGGAGTATGAAAGTACTCCTCAGTGATAATATTGCTCATATTTAGCAACTACAACTACTACAATGCTCATTTCTCAGTAGAAAGAAGTCAGAATTTAGTAAACTACCAAGCTGTTCAGACTGCAGGTAAATCCGATTTTTTCGCATATCAAATCTTTTCAGGCAGAATGTTCACAGGATTAATCGCAAGTGATTAAATAAGATATGTGTCTATACAAAACCAACCTATCTGTTTTTATCCACATATGTGGCGAGGCTTTTGAAACGTATGCAGAAAAGATGGTGGTGCATCACCTCGCTCCCTAAATAAGCACCTTGTCGAGTCACTGTACAGAACTGCTATATTATGATGTTCCGTTTTGAGCTGAAAATCTTTGCACATGCTGTTTGATAGTCGTATGAATACTCCCGCAGCATTTCCATCATTTGCATTAAGAGACTATTTGAAATCCGATTTGAACAGCCAGAGCTTCAATGTGGTTTGAATGTGTTTTGTTTTTTTTGCTGTCCAGACTTTCAAAAACCCATCTGGATAAAATATGGATAATTGCAAAAAAAAAAAAAAAAAAAAAAATCTGATTTTTGCTGGCAGTCTGAAAGCCTAAAAAAACCCAAATGAAATTGAAATAAATAGATATGAGTAAACGGTTTGTAATAGTATAGGTTTATTTAAATAATTGAATAAAATATAATATTTTATAACTTTTATTTATACGTGTTATTTAAATATAATAATAATAAATCATTTACAATAATTATTTCAAAAATATAATAATGTAAATATATTTTATTAAATAAAATACACTCAAATTCATTTTTTTATTGCATGTACATGGGAACTAGGAATTAACATTACTGAAACATTTAGCCACCATGAAATCAAAATGTACTATTCTTATTTTTAATAGAATATTGTAGTGCTTATTATAAATTATTTATCCACAAACATTAAATCAGGAAACAGAAATGATGCAGCAATTCAAATCAATTCTCAATGGACAAAATCAAGTCTCGCTATAAATTTTTCCTCAGTCGAGAAGTTTCAATCAGATATGTCACAATAGGGAAGAACACTGTCTTTAAACATTTGTGTGTAATCCAAATAATTGAATGGAAAATAAAGATAAAAACAGGACGTCTTCATTTCTTCATTATAAACCCTCCCAAAGGTAAATCCAACAGGGGTTTTTCTGACCCTATTTATGCATTCATGCAGGTTTTTTGAGTAATGCATAGGGTCAGGGGTGACCATGTTTTAGAAACTTCTGTAGCAGAACATAAATTCCACTTAGAGTTGGTTTACTACTCAAGCACAGAAACAGCCTTCGCTTTTCACGTGGTCATTTGGCATTCTGTGCAGATGGCACTCCTCGCAGAGCCAACCGCCGACTTTCACAGCTTCATTTATCTGTGAGCAAACACCAAAGCCTGCATTATCATTCCAAACAAGTCCCGAGCCATGAATCACATACAACAGCATGTGGGTGAGTCAGTTCCCAAATCTACAGCCAACAGTGTCAACTGAACTTACTACAACACTCATATTCCACTTCAGCGTGAAACTAAAGAACAACAGAGAATTAAATGGTGCGAAACAAGAGCAAAGATCTAACAAACTATCGTAGTAACATCCCTGAAACTACAAACGATCTGTAGACGTCAATGGAAACAATAACTCAAGACATTAAACAACATCTTCGTGAAGCGCTCATCTGCCAGACACAAGAATACATCACACTGCTGAATGCAAGTGCTATTTCATGCACACACACTAACTCTTCACCTTGGATGCTACTTGTCTTTGATGGCACTCCCATCATGCCTTTCTGCCACCAGCAGCAACAGAATCAGTCACTCTCAAAGTTATCGTTTTAATGAGTAAACAAGCTATAGCAGGAAGACTTTTCTTTTGACATCAGGCTGTCAACTGATTTTGCTTCATAACCCAGATTTGACTTCAGGACAACATGTGGTGACCCAATACAGTATTATTTATCATGTAAAAGTGAACAAAACTGTGTTCAATAACTGTGTTCAACAATACAAAATTATTAAATGACATGAGCTTCATCAATATTAACAATTTCATTTATTTTTTTGCATCTAAATGTCTCTTAAATTTCAGTGTTTCATGTTGACATGAATTTTTTTGGCAAAATACTTAAACATACATAACAAAAGATATGGGAAGCAGTTTAAACCAGTTTAATTTGCTATCAGATCATTATTAATGATAGTTAGAATTACAAAGTCGATCTAAATATGACTCTCTGCATAAAATTGTACTTTATTTCCCTCTGCATACTATATTGTTTTTTATTTTACAATACTGCCATCTTAACAAAAACAATTTTTTTAATAAAAAATATATTTGCATGTATTATTTTATCACTGTTGTCCAAACGTAGATGCGGAAACCCATTTTTAGGTTGTGACCTAGCAGTTAAGACAGATCCAGAGATCTTTCACTAAAGGAGAGGAAGATACATGGTTTGAATAGAGCAGGAGGGAAACACAGAAAAGCAGGACAGTCAAACCAAACCACTAAAAGAACATACCCATTGCCATACACAGCCAGGTTTATTTTGAGGCAACAGGCCCCTGTGGGGACGAAAAAATTGGAGGTGTGGCGGCTTTTGCACAGGAGCTTTTGTTTACCAACAAGGCCAGTGTGGGAGAGGCTGGACTCCTTTGAGGAGGGAGATGAATAGGATTGTAAGCATGTTTAAAAAGCTGGAAACAAGGAGTGTTGCTTCACTAAAACATCCTTCCATAGCAAGTTCGCTTTTGAGAAAGAGGCCAAGCTTTAAGGCCAGCACTCAAAACAGCTCATAAAGAGAGAGAGTCAACGCATACATAAACACACACACGGCCAAATATTCACTTTCGGACATACCTTTACATCAGTGACTGCTTTCAACATAAGTAGTTTCTTGAGGACCAAATCGGCATACTACAATGATCTCTGAAGAGTCATGACACTGCAGACTGGAGAAATTATGCTGAAAATTCAGCTCTGCCATCATATTAAAATGGAAAAACTGAATTGTAATAATATTTCACAAGATCACATTTTAGTGTATTGTTGATCAAATAAATGCAGCCTTGAGCATAAGAGACTTTACTCAAAAACATTTCATGTTTGAATGGTAGGGTGTGTATGAGATAAGCCATTGTCAGTGTTTGGGTCATTGCACGTCTTTAAAATTGTGAAGATACATTGTTAGCTTATCCATCAAAATCATGGCCATCCCTACAAAGCGCTATCAGACTGACATGTGAACATCAGTAGGGCAGTGAAGGAATTTGAGGTAAGCCGCTGTTTGCTTTAGACAGAACGAGGTTGTGCAGTCTCATCATTATTAGTTTAGACACACAGGAGTATGGGGAAAGATCAGAACAGCAGCAGACGCTGGAAATGTAAGGGTGGGAGAGAAGACATTGTGCTGAGTAAGGAGTTGCTGCAGTTCCCGTCTGCTGCCTCACAATCTCTAAAGTTTCCATCAACTCATCTCTCATGCACAGGCTAAGGGCACAGATTATAGCACAAGCTTTTTTAAAGGAAACTAAGCTAAAGGGCTGTTCAATACAGTAATCTACACTAACACAGTGTACTTCAGTGTAAATCTAGGCAGCGCTCAACATTTCTTTCTGCTTGCCCAGTCTACTGCAACCGGACAAAATCTTTTATAAATTAAATCATTAAATAATGCAACAACAAAAAATATGTTTGCCATGTATATTATGCAAGTATACATGCTATATTATACCATGTAAGGTACACTATGTAACTTTTTTTGTTCAAAGTAAACAATTTAAATAATTGTAAATACATCATCAATCCTTCCAAAAATGTGTTTTTGTCCTACCCTGATTCACTATGGTGGGCCTATTATATTTTTTTAGACCTGATGGTATGGTTTCAAGGGAAATCGTCAATGCGTCACTCACCCGTGTGTTTTCCGTAAAACAGAGAAAAGTTGCTTCAGCTACTTTGACGTGTGTATAGTGTGTGAGCAGCATAGGTTTGTTGTCACAACGAGCGAGAAAGGTTGACATGGTGTACGCTAAATCTTGTTTTATTTTTTAGATATACCGGTATATTTAGTATTTTTTTTAAATAACTCTTCAGCGTGTTCTCAATTCCTGCTTCGTCCTCTCATCTACCCAAAATGTCTCATAACATATCAAAAGGGAGAAAAAAGGGAGGGGCGTAGGAAAAGAGAGAGAGAGAGAGAGACACACACACATATACCCACTGAAATTACAACAATATAACAGGTTAAATAAATAAAACTTGTGTCTCAGATGTAAACACTAGCGGACCTTGCGTCACATAAAATTACCTAAGCACATATAATTATACATATGAATTATCAGATGGCATGAAACAGGGGTGAGCGATCTTGAAATATGTATAAATATGACATTTATGCAGTCTTTGGTCAATAATTTTATAATATCCTTTATTACTTACGAGTTGCAAAAGGTGAGTACGGTATTTTATTAAACTGATAAATTAGCATTTGTAGCTCTCTAAACGAAGTTCATTGTAAAGTCTTATCTATTGTGAAGGGTCATTTCATTATGGTTGTTGTAGTGCCGTGCTGGAATTTACTTTTCAAGGAAGTCCCGTGGCTATCAATGTGTATAGCAACAGTAATGTCTTCAGCCAGTTAGCTTAAGATCCTTTCCATTCCAACTGGTTATATGTCTGTAGTAATAATAATAATAATAATAATAATAATAATAATAGTAGTAGTATTTTTGTATTTTATTGAGTCTTGTGCATGGTTTAAAAATGATAAAAACAGTAAAAATAAATAAATAAACAAACTATATCTCCGATTTCTAAGAGAACAATTGGCTTGTAAAATGCATTTAATTTTTGATGAATGGACATTGTCGGTATTAAGTAAAGCTGTGATAAATCAATGATGGATGGAAAATTTAATCGCAATGCCATGTGAAAAGCAAGACCTGACAGAAATAAAACAATCCGGATGCAACAGGACCGGGTGCACGCTGAGACACGTGAATAAATAAAAGTGTGTTTGCCCATTCAGGCTGATTTCAAGAACTCACTGAAATATGTTTTGGGTGGTGCATAGTATCCTCTTATGAATGATGGCACTTAGGTCTCTGTTTACTAGACACAAAAGCTTTTCAGAATCATGCATCACATAAACCAGCTAATCAGTTTTTCATCATGCTCTATGCCATCATTACTGAGGAATGCTGGGTCAAATAATGGGAATTAACAATTTGACAGATTTAAAAAGAACTCTTCAACATGTTCCCGATCCATGTTTCGCCCTCTCATCTACTCAAAACGTCTCATAACATACCAGAGAGAGAGAGAGAGAAACACAAACACCAACTGACATCACAACAATATGACAATGGAAAAAAAAGAAAAAGAAATTGAGTAAACATTAGTGCATCTTGCATTACATACAATTATCTGAGCACATACACATGAATTATCAGATGCCACGAAATGAGGGGATGATGAGCAGATCGATCTTGAAATATGTATACATCCAACATTTATGCAATCTTTGGTCAATACCTTCATAAACTCAATACTAAGTGTTTTTTATTTGAGATTTTTATTTATTCTGTGTGAAATATGACATGACAGGTTAGAAAGCCAAATAATGTGAGACTAAAGGATACGTATTAAACATAGAAAGTGTGAGAAAAGAAAAGGTTCGCTTATTCCATTTGTCCCTGGTCAAATGTCCCTGGTTGTTAAATGACAACCACCGTTCCCAAATACAACCTTACACATCAAAAGAAAGACCATAAATGATAAAGGAGAGAAAAAAATTATTAGATTGTATCACATACAACTCGAGTGCCATATTACAACCAGCCAGTCGTGATATCAGCCATGTGCGTGATTCTGACACCAGCAGAGACAAACACAAACACACACACACACGTCTGCCCACTGCCACCCACTCCTCTCTAATCTAATTACAGCTCCTCAACCAGATGCTTATGTCGGCAGACAGCAGCGGCAGGACTGAGGCCGGTGCCGAGTATCAGCTATATTAAATTTTCATAAACGAAATCTTTCAAAGACAACCTGATACTGCTGTTCTTTTAATAAGTGGACCGGCTGGACAAAAGGCGCTGTGGATTCAGACCTTCCCAGTCTATTCGCTAAAACCACAGTCATCATCATAACCTTAGCTTCAGTATGCCTTCTTACACAAAAACTAGAGCATTCAGCACAACACCATATTCTTCCCTGAATGTGGAGAAACACAATTGAGCAATCCACTGTCATGAAATAGACAATGACGTCTCAGCTTTGTCCAATTAAAAATCCATGGCAGAACAATAAACATGAACCACGGTGTCAAATACTGCCTCTTCCATGACCTCACGGAGTAAGTGCATTGACGCCTTCAGGCCAGATTACACCATCTGCTACTTTAGTCACCAACTGCAAGTCATTCGTAGGAATTGGCATGAGTACTTAATACTTAATAGTGATGATCACTTTATTATGATCATGTGACTGAAGTGAAATGTGCAGCAGTTCTCTCATATGCATAACATAATGACAACACTATTGTAATAGATTGTGGTGAATTGTGTTTAGTTGCCCATGGTTCAGCATGTTGTCACAGAGAAGCGCAATCAAGGAAAATGTTTGTTGTGTAAAATGTGTCTTATAAGATACATTTGCACGAGTTAAAGTTAAATGGCAATGCATTATTTGAAACAATCATATTTCTTTTACATTTGCCATTTTCAAAAACACTGATGAAAGCGCTGGGCGATATGGCCAAAAATAATATCACAGTATTTTTTTCCATATCGATCTGTATTGATATTGATATCACCATATTAATTTTGCATTAATGGGCAAGGAAATGTTTTCCACATATATGTTAGACCTTGAGAATGAATATAAAAACTTGTCTGTTTACAATTAAACTTCATAGAGTAGCTATCTTTTAATTAGAGCCCTATGGAGGTGGGGACCTTGATCCGGTCCCGGACACACTTTTGCAGACTGATGCGTCGGACAGGGGGCTGGGGGCCGTCCTGTCCCAGAAGATAGAGGGGGAGAAGCGCCCGGTGCTGTACGTCAGTCGGCTCTCGAAGAGAGAGACTAAGTACAGCACCATTGAGAAAGAATGCTTGGCCATCAGGTGGGCGGGTCTCACCCTCCGCTATTATCTCCTGGGACGGGAATTCACCCTCTATTCGGACCACGTGCCCCTCCAGTGGCTCCACCGCATGAAAGATACCAACGCGCGGATCACCCGTTGGTATCTGGCATTACAGCCCTTTAAGTTCAAGGTGGTCCACAGACCAGGGTCGCAGATGGTGGTAGCTGACTTTCTCTCCAGAAATGGGGGGGGGGGGGGGGGGGGGGGGCGGGCGCTGCAGGCCGGTCAGTGCGAGAGAGAGAGAGAGAGAGAGAGAGAGAGAGAGAGAGAGAGAGAGAGAGAGATCGGAGCCAAGTGGATCATGTGCACAATTGCAGAAAATTGAGTTGAAATGATCAGCATTTATGCTGGTCGTATTGTTTCTTTGATCGACTACAATGCTCATCACTGCAACCTTTCATGCCATGATCTAAATACATAGCATTATATCTATGGCATTAATTAACACTTTTCTTGATTAGATTAGTTAACCTAGAGAGCTGTAATAGTAAAAACATGCTAAAGGTTTTCGAGAGAGTTCCATACTCAGCTATTTCATATGCAAAAATATCAGCCAATCACAGCAGTGGGTCTCACAGCCAAACACACCCTTCAAACAGTGATCAAATCAGAGGCTAAAGTCAAGGTAGCAAACATGCCTTTTATTTCAAAATTTTGTCAATTTATGATGTCAAAATCATACTAACATTATAAGTGCACAGCAGGAAATACTATAAAACCATAAAACAACACCTTTAATTATTGTCATGACGCGCATAACACCCATTAGCAAATTTGTCGCTGCAAGTCACCACCAGTCACAAGTTATAACTAATGCATTCTTGTTTGCCCTGATAACATAATTCCATGTTGACATTGCCATTCGTTTTTTAGGCTGCTAAAAACATTCTGGAAGGGAAAAGGTTATAAATAAATTGCACCAGAGCAATAAAAGCATCACTGGTATCAAAAAAAAAAGCGACCGCTGTTGTAAAAACCAATCTGAAGAATGTGTCTGACAGTCATGGTTTTGCTAGCATATCTTAGCAGGGAAGGATTATAAGAGGGGGGTCAATTCTATTTCACAGAGTCACTTCTAACCCAAGCAGTAGCAATTTGGTCACTGTCAAAATATATACTATAATATAGTGAAATATTAACATTTGATATGATGCTTGGAAAAACATCAGAGCACATGACAACTTTTAAATAGCTGTCAGTGGGGAAGGGGTTGAAGCTTTTTAGGTCCAGATGGTGTAGCTCCAGCATCTACCAGCATGGAATAACTCAACCAGGCTAAGACTTACTTCCATTCTTTGGCCAAATCTGGTGTAGGTTAGCAAAATAGTTGATATTGCTTATATTGCTTATAGCTCCTTTAAAACGGCCTGACTGGCTTAGTTATCTTTAAAATAGTTATTTAGAATGTTTGAATTAAGTCGTTTTTTAAATGACTTAGTGTGTGCTACGTTAGTCAAAGTATGAATTTATCATATGATATTATTGCTCTTTGAAGTTACATCCTCTGCTCACAATGCTGAATAGTAAATCTATATAGCACTCACACTTAACTACATACAACTAAATGTGACTCAGATGTAAATGATCCAGCACTACCTGACCAAGATAAAGTGTCTGACTGCATTGGCCTGTGGATGTTTCTCACATTGTGTCAGTATGGGGGAAGGTTGGCTCAGAGAAAGGACACAGAGTTAGAGCTTAATCCCTCCATGCAGTTTCACCTTTTTCCAAGTCATGTTTTTGAACACTGTGTGAACATGCTGAGAGTAGAGCAACATTGGGGTTACATGGGGTAATGTATTTTCCACAGAGAAAGAACATGCTGATGTGTTTGATACCGTTTCAGAGTTTCCACTACATCACACATGATTAAAAGAAACTTGCTAAACTTAACAGTACTCATGTTTGGTTTTGAAACACACCTGGAAAAACTGTTATCAGGTTGGAATTCCATTGGAATTCCATTGGAATTCCATTCCAAGAGCATCCGCAAGACAAATACATTAAGACTTACTGGCCAAGAATTAGTGAGTCGGACTGCCCAAGATAAAGGAAAGGAAAATCTAATATGCATTCAAACCATTCAAACGTTTGGGATCAGTAAGATTAATGTTTTTTGATCAAAAAATACAATTGTTGTCAGGGTTCTGCCACATTCGGTCTAGTAATCTCTTGTTGTGGCGGAGCTCTGACACTACCGTAATGTTTCGCGTTTGATGTGTGTGCGCACGGCTTCGAGGATTCGAGCCGCGCGCGCGCTTGTCTGTGTGACGTCTTTTGTGCGAGTTATGATGTCTGGTCCCGATACTTTGGTCTGGTTTAGTTTCGGTTTTGCGTCGGGATTCGGGCATTCATAACTCGTGTGTTCGTCCTTGTCGTGAGCGCGTGTGACAAGTGTTTTGCTCATTCTCACGCGCTCTATGTCATGTGAGTGGGCGCGGTTTCAAGCCTTGCGTGAGCCGCGCCTCCTCTCGTCCGTGTGTTTATGTTTGGCACGCGGTTCGCATTCAATCGGCCGCGTGCTTTCTTGTGTTTTCTGTCACGTGCAGTTTGGTTGTCGCCAGCTGCACGTTGTCTTTGTCTCGTCAATGTGTAACCCTCCCACCTTGTTTCCCTGCTTTAGTTTGATTTGTTCCAAGCTGTGTTTTAGTCCAGTCCAGTCCAGTCTAGTCTAGCCTTGTTTTTCCCCTCGGGGTGGTTTTTGTTGTGTTTTTGATTTTCTTTTATTATAATAAAATCCCCACGCCTCTGCATCCTTGAGTCCTCATATCTTCCTTCAACTACACCTGACAATTGTCTCTTATTTGATCAAAAATACAGTGAAAGTCATAATATTGGGAAATATTATTACAATTTAAAATAACCGTTTTAAATTTTCAGTTTATTAAAAAAAATATTTATTCCTAAAGATGAATTTTCAGCATCATTTCTCCAGTCACATGATCCTTCAGAAATCATCCTAACATGATGATTTACTGCTCAACAACCATTCCTTATTATCAATACTGAAAACAGTTGTTCTGCTTATCATTTTTGAGGAAACACTTAAAAAAGTTGATGAAAATAGAGAACAGCATTTATTTGAAATAGAAACATTTCAAATTAATTTTCTGACTAAAAGTCTTTACTGTCATTTTTGATAATTTTAATGTGTCCTTGCTAAAGGCATTACTTTCTATATTAATTTATATAATTTATATATAAAACATATGGTATTTTAGGGTCTAGTCCTCACTATTTACTAGTTTCTTATTAGCATGCATATTACTAAGATGTTGGCAGTTTATTAGCACTTAAAAAGTACCTGTTAATGTCTTATTCTGCTAGCAACATCCCTTAATCCTACTCAATACCTAAATGTAACAACTACCTTACTGACTATTAAGAACCAGTAGTTAGGAGGTTACTGAGGCAAAAGTCACTGTAAATTGTTAGCTAATAGTAAGAATTGGACCCAAATCTAAAGTGTGACCAAACATATTTTCATTACACCAAGAATACATGTACAAAGAGTGTATGCATAAGTCATTTTCAGAAAAGCTTTCTAATTAATTTTTACCTTAATGTGAATTTTGTACATCATTATGTTTTGGGGGACAAAGGTCTGCAAAATTAATTTTAAAACATGTAATACAACGTCATTGACTAGCAGCAATTTACATCAGGCAATCTGGAAAGATATTTATTCCCCCAACCGGAACTTGTTAATTCAATCAAAGAAATCCCCTATACATCATTAAGGGAATTTGCATTTCATCACTTGGGTCTCAATGCTGAACTCATTGCTCTCCACATAAAACAGGTCTGAATTTGAATAATCCTTTCATAGTCATTTATAAAGAGATTAATTCTGGCAGTCATCCATCCAGACAGACAATAATACAGGTATCTCTGCTGCCCACCCTTGAATCACAAAGTCTTTCATATTTAGTAAGGCTAAAATACAAATGTAGGTAGACAAAGAGAAAGCAGTCTCACTCAAAAGGTTGTTTTGCAATAAAAAATAAATAAATAAATAAAAATTACATGAGAATGTTCAAGTACCATCGTCAAAGCTACAGAAAACCACCAGAAGATACTCACGTGATGAAGTTTGCTGTGAAAGCCACACAGAGACGACACATTTCCAAAGTTGCCGTACAAGGAAGCACAGAATCACAGTACACATCTTTCGACATACTTCATTGCCGGGTTTAGTCACGTAACGGTGGCAGCAGAATGATAGTGTCCTTCAAACTAAACGAAATCTTACAACTGACTGGATAGACCAGACAGGATGACCATTAGTCCTCGATCAACTTCTATTAGGCTAATTCAATCTGACTGCCTTCCTTAATCACAGGTCAACATTGAACTGATTACCCGCTATTCTTAAAGTAGAAAGACACAAATCTTCACTTAAAAAAAAACATTCTTGTCACAATGAAGACTTTTTACGAAAGTGCAATATGTATATGACCATGTATAGGTCATTAATAGGCCTACAAACACGTAGCCTAATTGTAGCTCATAAGCAGCGCTAACCGCACAGCTGAGAAACTTAATCGCATAAGTGGAATCGCATCAGTGGCCAGATTTCAATGGGATTACAGTGTCATCGCTGCTCTCACTGACAGAAAGTTCAGTTAAAAAATATAACAGATACACAGGGGCACTTTTTAAATGACCTTGGGTTAGACTGTGAGGTCAACTGACTAATGAGAGAAAACATACGCTAACATCAAGTTGAGATGAATCGTGAAGCAATTTCATCTCCAGATTTAATAATCAGGGATGGGGGACGATGGTGAATTGGTCGTCCAACAAACATGTCAAACTCTCACATTGTAAATAATGTATTTATGTAAATGCAAAATTGTTCGTTTAAAGGAATAATTCACCCGAAATTGAAACTTCTGACATTTACCAGGGCTCTAGACTGCGAGCAAAATGGTCGCAAATTTCTCTGCACGCATAAAGCCTCAGAAACATCTGGTGGGGAACAAAATTGAGTTATTTTTCACAAATTATAGCACTAGAATGGTTACAATACACAAACGTATGCCAAAAGGGAATCCTGCTAAACACAGACGTTTATGTCTTAAATAAACATAAACAGCTGGAGAAAAACACAGACACTTTGTTCAGTTTTTGTAGTATTTCTGAATTCTAGTGTTAGACCCACCTCAAATCTTTTCTCTTTATTTCTCATTTCATTTGTATATATTTTATTGTATTTATTTGCACTTTTTTCAATGTATACTTTTTCAATTTAACTCAAAGATTCAAATCATGCTTCCTTGTGTAAACTCTTCAGCAATAAAATGATTCCCTTGTAAAAACACAAATAACAATGAGTGAGCAAGCATTTAGGTGAGATAAATGTAATTTTCAGAACAAAAAAAACACCATCATGTCATTCAAACCTCTATGCATAATGGTGAACCGGAGAGAGAGCACCGGCGTCTGCTACGATTTTATTATTAAGATTGCTTACAGCAATACTGTCATTTTTGGGCCTCTTAATTTAAAACATTAAAACTGAAAACTGTAAATCCTAATGCTCAAAATAATTAATTAGTTTGAGTAGGGCAACTTTAACCTAAATTAGTTCAATCAAATGAACTTTTACTTTTGAGTTCACAAAACTGACACATTTTAAGTAATCTGACTGGTTTAATTATTGTGAGTCTTATTTCTTTTGAGTTAAACAAAATGTAACTGAAACTGGGCTTGGATTCCTATTTAGTAAATGCTAAAATAAGTGTTATGTAATGCTTGTTGTGTCAAAAGTTAAGAGCAATTAAAAATTTGCAATGTTTGCTTCCTTAAGTTTTGATTCAAATGTCAAAACTTTCCCAATAACAAAAGAAAGTTGAATATTTGAAGAACAGGCACGCAGCTTATATGGTTATTTATAGGCAAATATACCAAAGTAGTAACTGGTTAAGAGATTTTGCATTGTTACCTGTCATGATAAACAATCGGACACAGACGTGAGTGGTGATGATGTTTATTGAATAAAGCAAACTCAGAGCAAGTAGCTGGTGACTGAAGGTGCAGAGAAGAACTGGTAGCGGCAGAGAGGCTTATCTGATGGGAAGTGGACAATACTGGGCTGGAGATCACGGGAAGAATGCCTGAAGGTTCACGGAAGGAGATCCTGGATAATCGGGGTCGGTAATGACGGCGTCAACACGGGTTGTCGCTGGCATGAGAGTCTGGCAGTCAGTGGCGAGACCGGACAGTGATTTGCAGGGTGAAGCTTGTATTTAAGGAATGCTGACTAGGCAGGTGCAGGTGTTCAGTATTCTGGTGATTGGGATCGTGAGTGAGAAGTGAATGAGTCTGGTGCGAGGGGTGTGGCTGGATCCGTGACATTACCAACAAAAACATTGTTGTTTTTTTTCACCTAGTCAATGCACAGAAATGCAAACTATGTTGATTCATGATTTATTACAAGTAGTCACTTTCCGTTTCTGCTTACAAACTCTTTTCAGTTTGAGCTTTATTGTGGCTTCTAGCTACTACAACACCTTCCGCTCCATATAGTAGTATCCTGATGTCTTTATTTACAAAAATGATGTAAACGCACAGATGAATGACCGAAGTACTGTATGCAGTTGCCTGAGTTGGGTTGGATTACTTTTCCACCAAAACTAATTGGAAAAGGATCAACAAATTACATTATATGTAATTTTATTTTAGCTGACACACTTTGTTGTGATTTGTTAAGTATTAGTCAGAATTTGAACCACAATTTACTAAATTGTATTGAATTAGTCCAACCGGACATTAAAGGAAGACTATGTAACTTTTTTTGTTTAAAATGTATCAATCCTTCTTTCAAAAAGTGTTTTTAACTGTGGTTCACTAAGGTAAACCTATTATAAGTGCTTATATTTAAAGCCTTGTGAGATGGTTTTTGTGGAAAATTGCAAACATGCGTCACTCCGTAAATAGAGAAAGTTGCTCTGGCTATCAATGTGTATGACTACAGTAATGTATTCAGCTAGTCAGCTTGAGATCATTTTCCATCCAAACTGGTTATATGTCTTAGGCCTAGTAGTGAATGTTTTATAAGCAGTTGGATAACCACATTCATCCACATATTCACAGTCACACAGAGCCGAAGCACAACCAAAACAATGTTCTTCAGCAAAATGCATGCAGTTTTGTATGTTTTTAACCGCTAGAGGTCCAAAAGTTTACCTTTAAATTATCCCCTTTTGAGTTCTAATAATGAAAGAAAGTCATATAGGTTTGAAACAACATCAGGGGAAAGAAAATTGTGATGATTTAGATTTTGCGGAGAACTATTCAAGTTCTTTTCAAAGGACTGGAGACAGAATATTGAATTATTTCAAAATAAAAACAAAGTCCAAAGGAAAGTTCCCATATTTATAGAAAAACAAACATTTATGGGTGTTTGTTCACAGGCGACATAGCTGCATTTCTGCCAATGCTGTGCCACCAGGGAGAACTGGATGTGCCACCATGAGAATTGGCATTTGGATTGAGTACTAATGCACTGCCACTTGAACCGACCCTGGGGGTTGGGCACAATTTTACCCTGGCCAAAATTGACTCAAGCCAACTAAATGATTTTAGCATCTCCACAACCTCCAGGGTGCATTAACTGGACACACCACCATGTATTTACTACTATATGCCCAGCGGACAATCTAGTGGTCACTTTAACAGTCTCACCCCATCACATAACAGCCCACAGCATGACGGTCATAAAAAGAATACAGCACATTGCATATAATGTACAGCAGCTGTTGACAACTAGCTGATATAACCATTGCTGAACAAGAAATCTTCCAAAATGTCGCACAAACAGTGCCAAGTAAATAAACACCTGAAATGAGACAGTAACAGAGACAGTAATTCATCTCTTCTCTAGTCTAGCACACTCTGGACGACGTGAAATAGGTCACCATTTGAGCGTCATGCTTGGCCCTCCGCCAATGCTCCCAACTATTTGCCGATCCCATTCTCTCTTTTTTTATTCTTTATTGTAGATCTCTGTCAAAGCTGTCATGTGAATGCGAGATGGCAGATGATGTAGACTGTGTGCTTCACTAATAAATGAGTGATGAGGAGATTTTTCATTTTAGGATGAACTCTTGAGAATAAGTATTCCTAAAATGGAGGGCGATTGTGCTTCTCTCACACATGTAAAGCTAAACCTATTGCTATTGTTGATGATGTCATAATGGGGACTGAAACATGAAAGGATATGGGAAATAATCACAATATTATCAGTGCATCAGTGCAAAGAGTTAAAATAGGTGGATAAAGCTCAGAAATTGCTTGAAGACCACAATGGCATGTTCAACTGAGTAATTGAGAGTCCATTCCCTAAACATGAACACAAATCACAGGTTCATCCAGCTTTTCATCCTGTTCAGAGGATTTGGGTCACATTTTAATCCTGCAGTCAGACAAAACTCAGTTCAGCAGTTAATTACTTTAAATCAACATTACTTTTATAATGCACTCTGCTTATTTACATAATTCACATAAAAAATGATAAATTTCATATTACACTGTTGATTAAACATTTATGAGCACTCCTTTAATACAGACACTTAAATGCCCCAGGGGTTGATTTATATTAAAAATAAATGTTAAAATGTTTTCCTTTTGTATTATGCAGGTCAAATAAAAACTGTCTAGGAAACGTTTTACAAAAGCATTCATTTATTTTTGCTACTTTATATAGATTTTATTTGTTTCAGACCTGGAAATTAAATCTTTAAATGCTAAATTACATCAGAAAAATAATAAAAAATTTTAAAACTGTGGTAACCTAAACAAAGGGTTAATTAAACAATGAAATATGAGCAAATGAGAAAAGGTATATTTCACTTGAATATTTTTTTATTGTAGATAATTTCCCATCAAACTTCACTTTAGTCAAATTATGCAAAAGGGGTGGAAATAGGATATAATTGTGTGTATTTAGCATACACACAATTGAAGTTATGAAATTTTATCTTTATGAAGATAAAAGGATGAGTCATTTAATTCTGAAAAATCCACAAAATATAATTTCCATCACTGTCATTTCACTACAAAATGAATATTTAAATAGGTTTCATTTGAAAAAGTGTTTTTCTAAAACTCCACAAATGGCACAAATGCCAACAGTTGAAGAAACACACTTACATGTGAATGACGTCTATTAGAAATAATTCCAATACAGTAATACCTTGGTTTATGAGTTTAAATCGTTCCAAGAGCGAGCTCATAAACCAAAATGCTCGAACACCAAAACAAATGTCCCCATAAGAATGCACTAAAAATCAATTTATTCGTTCCACACGACCACAAATGCCCATTTTAAGTATTTTTTTGGTTTTACCCTATTGATTGCAGTTAAAATTATAACCATTAAGATCTCATATAAATACTAATTAATAATTGACAATTAAACTCTAAAAATACTTGACAATTTACTGTAATGCACTTCAGCTGAGGAGACGAGAGGAGGGAGGAGGGGGGAGCGGGGAAAGCAAGGATTCAAGTGCAAATGAGTGAATTTATTATAATAGTGCAGAAAACAAACGAAGTGATAATCCAGAGTGAAAGTCGTGGAACATGGGAGACGGGGAGTATGCAGCCAAACCAAGCGACGCTGAGAGAATGAACAAGTTAAGGGGTGATAAAGGGGTTAGAACCGCGTTACTGTCTTATGAGAGGCTGTGTTTAGGATATTTCCAGTAAAAATGCGAGCGACGATGCTGAGCATTAGGACTTTTCCACACAAAAATGCGCGTGGGCGAGGGAAATTTTTTCTCGTACACCGATACAATGCTTGTACACCGATTCGACCCTCCATGCTCTTACACCGATTTGCTCGTATACCAAGTCGCCCGTAAACCGAGGTATCACTGTGTGTAAGAAACTGAAGTGTTTAGCAGCAAAATTTTGGTGTGGACAGCAATACAAACATTCATTATACTGATTATTTAGAGCATAACAGAGACAACCGTTCCCTGCTCTGTGTCCATATCCATCACCTCTTAGCCCATAAAAGCAGGATATAATAATTCTGCCTCAAAGAAAGATAATCACCCAGGCTGAGACATATTGACTGATTTCTAATAACTCTCCGGAAGTGGGAGAAGGAATGTGACCTGGCACCTAACATCAGTTCCCAGTGTGTGTGCCATCTGCTGTGGAGCACCTCCATAGGGCTGCTTTCATCAACACCTTCTGTTGAGCTGTTCACACTCGCAGCAGTGTGGCCTTAATCCTCCTTCAGCTGACCGAGCGTTGGGACACTTTAATTACAAAAATATTTCTCAAGAGCCTGTAAACAAGATGCAATCACATTTCTCTATGATACAAGCAGACGAGGCCTGAGCTGGAATAAGTGCTGAGCGATTCAATAATGGCCTGATCTGCTGTGCTTGTGAAAGGATTTTATTTGTCGATGCATTCTGTAAAATCAAAGCAATATTTAGTTACAGGCCCTGTAAAATGTCTGCAGTAGTTATGTAAGAATAAGGCCTCGAAATCTATTAGCTCAAAACAGGACATTAGGAAAGCAATAAAAACCATAGTTATGCATTAATGGAATTGGGGTTGGAGTCAAATTATTTTCATGTTTTGGTATTAACCGATTTTGCAGGCTTGAGCAAGGCCAGGTTGAGTTGCTTTTGTAGAGTATTGCGATTTTCAAGAGATCAAAATCACCTTTTTCCAGCCTTCCTAAGGCAGATTAACTTAGTAGTATTTCAAATGTATTTTTAACAGTTCTCACCATTTTTCTAACGACTGCATTCTGAGTCATGCTGTGCGATGCAGGCAGGGGTATGGGCAGATGTTTCTGCTCATGTTTTGACAGAACACAGTGATACTTGGACTGATAACGCAACAAGGAATTTATTTGTAATACGCCATTTCAAAAAAGGACTATTGTACGTGGTACATTTACATTTCTGTATTTGGCAGACGCTTTTATCCAAAGCGTCTTACATTGCATTCAAGATACACATTGACATTCTAATCAGTTCTTGCTTTCCCTGGGAATCAAACCCATGACCTTAGCATTGTAAACACCAATACTCTACTGTTTAAGCTACAAGAAAGCTGTAGCAAGTGGTAGCAAGTCAATCATTTGAATCATTCATTCAGAAAAACTGATTCTTTTAAGAAACGAAACATTGCTCAGAGACGGTTCTGATGTGGCTTTGTTTGGAACTACGTCACTTATCTCGACTCACGGTTAACTCGCCAATCCTGTTATGTCCAGATTTTCTTATTGGTTATGTCGATTCTTTTATGTCGCCGAACCCTAATATCTCAAGCACAAAAGAGGGACAAATTCGCTTCTTAACTTGGTTATCTCGTGACTAATGAGCGTACCTAATTCACTGCGCATGTGCTGAGTTTGCGTTGCACGTGGATCGCGGTCCATATGGTCACTCTGTCAGTGACGCTTCACTCACAGCGGCGTGCAGCAGCAGAAGAACTCGCGGAAGTGGCGGAAAAATCAAGCCTTACAGATGCTATCTTGGAAGAGGAGGCGCGGAGAGTAAGCATCACTGTCCAGGAATTCCCAGATTACATTGACATCGACAAAGACGTTGTTACTGATAGAAGCGTTTGTTTTCAAGCAGAATGTTAAAGGCAAAAAGCAACCACGTGTGCAATACTATTCAGAACTGTGTCAGAGCGAAATGATAAATCTGTTTTGAGCGCATGTGTTTATGTGTGTTGTGACTGTTTACACGCTGTGAGCGAAATTGTAATTAAAGGTTTGTATCGAGAATCAAAATTTTTTTTTTTGTATACTGGTAAATCTCTGCTGTTAGTTGGTGCACATATGCCTTTTGTTGTTAGCAAACATATACAATTTTTATAGCATGCCGATCGCTTCATCAAATAAATCGGCATATTGGCTGTTGGTTATCTCTATGCTTTTTTGCAACCCTCGAGGCCATCAACATAACCAGATTCCACTGTATTTTCGTTGAAGGAGGAAAAACAGACTGGGTGTCTAAAATGCAATATCACAATATGCTATTTGGTGGAAAACAGCAGTCTAGCTCATGTGATAGCTTATTGCTTAACCATTTCTTTATAAATAGAAATAGAAATAACAATTTGTGGGGGCATTTTTGTTAATTTTGATGCAATTTTTGCCACAAGCACCCATTAATTTCAGTCACTTGTGGTTTGTAAACTTATTCTTCTTGACTGCCATTATTGGACTCATAAGGCAAAACTGATGCCATGGCAAAGAACCTCAACAAGCATCCACAGCTGATACTCATAGGTTATGGTAAGAGGAGTTACATTTCCAGTTACTTTACATTAACAGGTTGGAACCGGCTGACAAATCAGTGCAGACTGCAATTTTCAGAAGGCTAGTGTTAAAGAAATCAAAACTAAAACAGAGCGTTCGGACAGAAGGAGAAAACAGGTGCTGCAATAATGTAAATTCTAAGACTTTTTTTATCATTAAGTAAACGTGTTCTTGTAGACCCCATTAACAAAATTAAGAACCTCTAAATGAGCATAATAGTACTCCTTTAATTCACATTAGCAAACCAGCCAATAACCAACATAATACAAATATATTGTGTATCCCTATTTGATTTATAAATAAAACGTAATATTTAGTAATATTTATTTCTAACGCATGTTTCACTTATTGCAGTGAGGCCTAGTGAAAATATCATCAAATCAAGTACAGATCTGAACTACCGACCTGACTGGATCAGCAGAAAATGAACATTCATTATTGTTGATCCCTGTAGACTTAAAAATCAGAGCATGGATAGTAATGCACACAGGCAAAATGCTGACAGGACACTTGTACTCATCACAATCACAGACAGCTTTGCATCTTTGTGTTGTCTGTTGTGACTAACACATAACCTAATCTGAGGACCCTTTAAAGCAGACCGGTGGCACATCCTGAACAAAACAATGAGTATGAAGCCTACGTACCCACGTGCATGTGCACAGACACAAACACACGCCACGCCTGGGCACATTACAAAGGCCTGCTGGGGGTCGGCCTATGCATCTGCGGCCCCTATTGATGTGAAGAATCAGACAGATGGGCCTAAACCGCCCCTGGAGAATAAACAATACAAAGGCAACATGAAACCACAATAACGAAACCTGGGCACAAAAGTGTTTCATCACCACTAAAAACTAGGAGGTCAGGGGGCATCCAAACTAGATAGTGTTGTTGTGAAATCAGTCAAGCTACTGGTCATGTTAAATGGATATTGATTTATCTTCATTGTCCTCATAAAACAATGCCTATTACATCAAAATACATTTAAGAGTATGGGTGGTCAATATACCGGTAGACACGATTAACTGGTAGAGGTCATCTATCATGTGTAATGCTCATGTAATGTTGCTGTGGACTGGTGTTGATTGCAGGCAAAGATGTGTTACTTTCAATGATATGTAAATAAAAGATGCAATATATTGACTTTTTATAATGTGTTTTCAGGGCTTTTGATGCCACAATAATGTAATCTTTGAATTGTCTTAAATGTGTGGCCTTTCTTACAGGAAATATTATAATACAAAGGTATGCAATCAACTGATTAATTAGTTGGCATATCAAGTAATTCATTCAAAATATTATTTAAAATATTACTTGATAGTCCTAATTATTACATTTACAGTAATTATTACAGATTATTACATTTACAGTAATCCCTTGCCACTTCGCGGTTCAAGTTTCGCGGCCTCAGTTCAAAAATATTTTTCGAATAATAGAAATTCAAAAATACCGCCATATCGGCAGCCGTATTGCGGAAAGCAGCGTTGTTTATCGTGATGCGAGAGAAACAGTTTCCCAGGACGCCAGACAAAGAGAGAAACCTGCCAATGAAGCTTTGTACACACCCACGGGCATGATTCCCGGCGCAAGATCGACGAATGAGAGCACGAGTGGATGTATCCCGTGAGCTGATTGGCTGATCCTACTTCGTGGATTTTCACCTATCGCGGGGGGTTCCGGTCCACATTAACCGCGATAAACGAGGGATCACTGTATTACAATTATTTGATTTTTCTCATAACTTGATAAGAACTTGAAAAGTCACTTGAGTTTGAATGTTTTTACCAAATCCATAACCCAGTGTTATTAAGTTCTTCCATGACATGAAATGAATCCAGTCTGAGACACATCATTATGTTTCGAGACATGACCGCATGGGTATGTCCACTTCCTTCACATCTTCTGCTCTTCAGATCAACCTGACACAACATCATAAAAGGGGTCTTCATGAGAACGTCTCAAGATTTTACTCTTTATAAGGGACTGACTATGAGTATCAGCAGCTTTGTTGAAAGGGGTTTTCCTTTTGTAAATAGATTTATAGTAAATTGTTATTAAGCTTGTTATTAAAAGATACACAGGGTATATAAAGGACTGCATGACAGACACACATGAACTAAGCTGCATGAAGAGAGTAGTCTAAAAAAAAACAAGGTTGAATTCACTCTCAGCGTTTGCATTTGGCAAAAAGAGGGAGGCGTTTTATAAGCTGATATACCTACTGGATTTAATTACCCTCATGATTTATCCAGTGACTCACGCTTCATACTGTGAGAAGACTGAAAATGCCCAAGACTTTCCACATGTGAACAACAAACCTCGCCTGGAATGACCCGCTTGATCACCCGCTTAAATAATGATCCAATCGCAGCTGGCTCGACCATGTAATGCAAGGTGCCAATATGATGTCTAAATCTGTCAGCTATTCATAGACTGCTCTCTGCTTTTTTTAAAGACAATTCCTCAGCCAAAAAGGAGACTGTACTAAAGCCCTTTATTTCCTCAAGCCTTGAGAGGAGTGCTGACAAAAACTCTAACTGCATTTTCATCTGCTACCTCTAAACGCAGTTCATTTCCGCATCTCTGCTGAAGTCATCATGGCATTCCTCATATAATCATGGCTTTAGAATCCCATGACACTGTTCCAGCTCTGCGCTTTTCATTCCACATGCCTTCTTACGCCGCAGAAGAAGAGAGCGCGCTACATTCCTGTTGTGTTATTACCAAATTCTGTAGGTTCGATGCGATTTAGCTTGAAATCAAAAGGTAAAGTGCAAAACAGCCTAGTTTAAGGCATAAAGTTAATCAAGAATTGTGCAAGACACTACCTACCAATAAAGCCTAGCTTTTGGCAACCTATCTCACTTTAAAATAGTTAATCGTATAAAATAAATGAAATGTTCTTAAGCGAAACATGAAATGTACTGTATTCATATTACAAGGACCTTTGTAAGCCCAACAATATGTACAAATATTAATGTGACATTTATTTGTCTGATTGGACAAACATTCTTTACGATAAAACACACACGCACACAAAAAAGATCTTTCACTTTAAAGTTGTGATGCATTGAAAATATTGACAGATCGTTTCTTCCATACTGTGATATACATCTGACAACTTATCAAAAAAGAAGAAAATTGGTTCTATACATCTGTTGTTATTGGATGGCAGATCATAAGCTGATTGTAAGAAAGATCAACATTTTGATTTAAGAATTGAGTTCTTAAAAAACACGTATGGATGAATTATTTATAATAAGCTCAATAACATGCATTTAGAAAACAGATAGGATGAATTTCCATTCCAAGATTTTATGCAGACTTTAAAGGTTAATAAGCCTATTTATGTTTTCATCCTAACTATGCCGGCATTGTTTCCCTGCTATCCACACGACCCGTGACCCACCGGTGGAGTTTAAACTGACTATTTTTACTGAAGGAACCAAGAGATGGCAGTTAAAAGTAGCAGGCAGTTTATTCTGCTCAAAACAAGTATTAGTCTGCGGTTGCTCAAACCAAATGACCTAATATAGTGAGATTTTGACTAATGACTAATGCTCAAAACAAGACTTTAGAGATGCAAGTGTGAGCCAACCTTATGACCATCCCCTTAAGCTACTATCCTAATCCAAACAGACAGCATACTCCAGTCAAACAGACTTTAAATCTGCTTTGAGCAGCTGTATGTTATGCAAGTACTTATAAAAACAACAGGTCACTGATGCCACATTTTGCATGGCAATGACACCCTGTCAAACCTTGGATATCTGAATGACTTAAGCAAGCCGACATTACGGCTTGTCTGATTCACTTCATACATCAATTAGAAGCTTGGAATGATCCAAGACAAAAGCAACAACTTAACATTACAAATTTAAGGGACAAGCACAAGGAGGGGGACAAAACAACAAGGCATTTATGAGTCTATGTATTTGGCATGGTGGAGTGGAACTACATCACTCAACACATTACAAGAAACCAGACTCATTCATGTACATTATCAGACAGTTACAATGGAGAAAAGAAAGTCATATATGGAGGAAAGCCTGATGTTACTTGAAGCGTACAGTCTGTTTGCTCGTAATCCATGACAGCACAAGATTTTCAACTTTTGCAGCAAAATGTAGTTAGGAGGAAAATTATAATGCAGACACTACCTATATTGAGCGAATGGTTCTTTAGATATGCTGCTTATATATCAAAATCCCTAAAGATAAACGCAACGCATCAAAATCACATGCAACATGTCATTGGCAGTGCTCATGTCCATGGAATTTGGATGTCTGGAGTTGAACAATAGGTGAGGGATGCTAGACTGTTATTGAATGGGCTGTTATGAGGTCTAAACTGATACTGACGCAACTGAAACACAGCGTGACATAAAATGATAGTGACTACAAAGAGCTTACCTTTATGACTGCGCGTGAAGACTTGATGAATGGATGCTGCAGTATATTTCCGTGCTCATTCGCATTCGACTGAAGCTGAAAACCTTGCGTAGGGCAGCACCTACCAGCTTATTGAATACCACTGCATCATGAGCCTTAGATCTAGAATAGACCATTGTGCAAAAGAGGGGGGGACGGTCACTCAGACTATATAATTTTCCGTTAACATAATTGTTTAGTCATCTGTTTTACAGTATAGAAAAAAGATTTCAAATAGATATTAAATGAATTAAACATACGACAAATACACTCTTTGTACAGGGACTTTTCAGTTTTACATTACACGCTCATCCCTGTTTTCAAAATACTGCTGTCCGCTTTTCTTAAAGGGACCCGCTACGTTTACCACATTCAGCTGATGAGCGCAGTTTGTGTTCCGTTACATGAAATGTCAAACATAAACAATGAACTTGACCTCTGGATAAAATTATTAGGGTTTAACCTAATGATGTTTTTTCGCAGGTATTTGCGTTTTCTGTCTACTTTATTGTAATTTTTTAAGGAAAAAGAAATAAAACAAAACAACTTGTATGAGAGTTTTGCGAAGGCTACTCCTTAATGCTTATGCCTATAGTCTACTTTTATTTATTGATTTATTTAATTTTATTTTTAATTAACTTATGCATGGCTTAATTTCCAAAATCTGCATGAAATTGCAAAAGTCACTTTTATTATTATTACTATTATCATTATTATTATTATTATTATTATTATTATTATTATTATTATTATTATTATTATTATTATTATTATTATTATTATTATTATTATTTTACTATAGCATTTCTCTAGAGTCGACATTCATTTCTGTATCTTGTCTGGCATAAACCTTATAAGACACATTGCACAAGTCATGCCACACCTATCGATATGTTTGGATGTGAGGTTTGGAAAACTCTTTAATAAGGGAAGTTCAGGTAAAGCTTGATTCTGGTTAGACTAGATCAAGTACTAAAACATTTCTGTTCACTTGTCTGAATAATGGAACTTATTTAAAAAAAACTGAGCATCTTTTTCATCTACTCATATCTCTTCATACTATTTCACTAAGAAGGAAATGAGGAATGGGATCCTTAAAAATGTATCAGAATCTGTCATGCTTTGCTGCTATTGTTCCAATGCTTTAACTGGCTAATTTGAAGAACTGCTCAATAAAGTCCTTGAAATTGTGGTTATTCATCATTCAGTCAATACATGTATGCTTTGATTGCCACTAAATAAATCTCTTTAAAGAATTAATCTTTTATCATTCCCTTATCATGTTCAAAGAGGAAAAACATTCAGCATTAAGAGATATTAGTGATATTTCACTCTCAAAGGGGGACTGTTCGCGGCACAGGCTTCTGAGGGGTTTCACTTCACAGACCTTCCTGTTACCAAGCAACAGCTAAACTGAGCTGAAAATTGGAATTCTTGTTGTCAGGCAGAGGCAGATTCAACATCATTTTTCATCACTAAATTCAAGACAAATCAAAAATTGTTGCTCATTTGCAAATCTGAGTTCATCATATACAGAGTGAAATTCTTTTGCTGCGTAAATTTTATTTATAGGAAATAATGTATGCTTGTTTAAACCAAAAAGAGGGGATCTCATCTCAAAAGTGCCACTGCATGAACTGCCTTACACGTTTGCCACGAAACAATGAATCTATGAATACCTGATACTGCGTGTTACAAGAGAGATTGTCTGTGTATTCCTAAAATTTTACATCAAAATTGAAATGGAATGATGATGCCATATGTATCTTCATTTTACTCACTCAATGTTTTCTTTCTGTATTGGGCTTTAAATCATCAATACACTCATTGGAAATGCTGAGTGAGGAACTAGCATATGCTCTCCGTATGTGGGTTTGTTGTTCCAAGAGAAGTACATGCTGCGCTGAAGGAGCCGCCAGACATTGTGTAGACACTGAGAGAGCAGATTACATGTGACATTCAGCCTGCAGTCCCATGAGGCAAAGCCCTAGATGACCCACTCTTGAACCAGCCGCCAGTTCCATTACACATGCTTAACTCCAAGCTCCTGAAACGCAATGTGATTTTTAAAATTAAGCCAACACAGTATCATTTTATTGGTATCTTTACATGGTAAAATCACAGAAACTCCATCCAAAGTGACATATACACCAGGAAATTGATTTACAATTTAATGCTGTACATATGTAAACAGAAATAATGTAATGAATGTTGTAAATATGAAATAGAAACACACATATATAGACTTAATAACAGAACTGATATGGAATGATGTGATGCAATATAGCAACATTATTACAGCACCTACATATGCAGTACATTATGAATAAAATTTACTGAGGCATTTTGGCAACAAATAATGAGTAAGAAAAAGGAAAAATAACAACAACAAAATAATAAAATAATAATACATAATAATATATATGTGTGTGTGTGTGTGTGTGTGTGTGTGTGTGTGTGTGTGTGTGTGTGTGTGTGTGTGTGTGTGTGTGTGTGTGTGTGTGTGTGTGTGTGTGTGTGTGTGTGTGTGTGTGTGTGTGTGTGTGTGTGTGTGTGTGTGTGTGTGTGTGTGTGTGTGTGTGTGTGTGTGTGTGTGTGTGTGTGTGTGTATGTGTGCGTGTATGTGTGTGCGTGTGTGTGTTTTAATTTATCAGAGTAATTTAATGCAAGCAAATATATATATATATATATATATATATATATATATATATATATATACATACATATATATATATATATATATATGTACATATGTGTATATATACATATACACATATATACATACATACATAAATATATATATATATATAAAGACCTTTTTTATAAGGCAATTTACCTGATTATTAAGATGAGATACAAGGTACTTTTTTAGTGCATACCACAATTACAGTCATGCTCATGTGATTTAAAATCCATGGAAAAATGTATTCATGCAAGAAGTTCTGAGTGGCAAATCCGCTGGAAACCACAAAAGTGGAAAAGTGTAGTTTCTAACTGAGTCATGCATTTGGAGAAAAGAACAATGTTTTCATCCATAAGCAGCCATGCTTTCCTTTGCTTAGTTTTTATTCCACCTTGTGGGCCACAGGCTTTGGTGAAGCTGCACTGAAGCTCAGCATATATCAGTAATCTCAGAGCTCTGCTCAAAACAGAATGACCCAGAGCTACGTAAATCAACTGGTTTGATTCTCTACGCCAATGATATTAGTAAAATGACGCTTTTTAGTCTGTGAAAAAAACCTCGTAAAATACGATACAGCTTAATTGTTTATATATAATGTGTAATTAAATGATTTTGGATGCATTTGCTACCTCAATGTTAAAAAATCAATATCAATAATGACTTCTGGGATTCATTTAAAGGTCTGACAGACAAAGATTAGTGGATCTTCAGCATTTGCTGAATCACTTGCAGGTTCTCCTTTCAACAGGCAGCATCTGCAACCAATCCCAAACACTATGTAGGTCAAGTTCCCACCACCCTTCATAAAGACTGGTTGAGCGCTGGCACATCCACAAAATCTCTTGCTCTCATTACACAAAAGGATTGCAGCTAGAGCTCAATGTCCAACCGTTCCCACAACTGGAATGACAAAATAGGACCTCAAATCTCAGGATATAACAAGAAATAATTGTGCATGAGGTTAGGATCAGTAGAGAAAGGAAACCAAGACCTGAAGTGAACTGTGAATGGGAAGAATTAGGGGATTCTACAGACATAAAGCCTCATTTTGATTTGCCCTATTCCACATTTCTCATAAAAGGAGGCACACTATCATACAACACTGACAATGCAGGAAGGAAGCATCTCCTGAAACAGCAGCTCAGTCGGGAGACTGAAACAGTCCAATGAAATAGAGATGGACAGAGAAAGAGGAAAAGTGAGGGATGAGAGAGTCAGAATTTCTTACTCAGCGATACCGAGTACAAAAAAGCTTTTATTCTGTGCATCTGCATCACTTCGACAGACACTGGCCGACACAAGTGAGGCTTTGTCAAGAAAAATCAGAATCAGTGAATATAGCCAGCCCCACTTGATGTTTTGAACAAAGGTCGTTTTCGGGTTATGCTCACAGCGCAGTGTAAAGAGGTCAAAGGGGTGTTGATATTTTGCCAATATCAGTTGGAGGGACTTGCTGTTTTTGTGTAGCTTAATCCTACAATATGTTCCTCTGAGAGAAACCCCCTCCGAGTATTGGCTGTGATGTCCGTGTTCCACATGTTGGACAAAAGTGCAATGAGCAATTGGGGGTGGAAAGAGCTCTTTATTTTATGACTGTTCCATTCAATATGCATTTAAAGAACAAATATTTTTCACGCATCTAAAATGTTTAAGTACAGTTCAAAACCTCTGTAATTTTTTTTCTAGAAAGTGTGTCTTATACTCACAAATACTGCATTTATTTGATGAAAAAGTCAATTTTCGATTTTAAAATGTAAGTTATTCCATTGATGGTAAAGCTGAATTTTCAGCATCATTAATCCAGACTTCAGTATCACATGATCCTTCAGAAATCATCTCAAGAAACCTTTCTTATCACAACTGAAAAGAGTTTAACTGTTTAATGTTTTTATGGAAACTGTGATGTATTTTTTCAGTATTCTTAAAAGTCTTACTTGTTACACTTATTCAGTTGTATTTGTTCATAGTTTCGTTTTCAGTCGTCACATGTTTTTCTGCAACTCATCAGTCTTCATGAAGACTATAATCTTCATCACAGCTGTTCATCATTTAGTTTATCACAATGTGTATTTAAGTTCCTCATCTTCATGCAGTGTTTGTCTGGTCTCAATTGCATTAGTGAATGTATTACTGGTTGGATTGTTATCAAAATCTGCATTTGAACCTTATTCCTAATCAACTGCACCTCGCTAACATCACTGTGACTACTTTTTCTGTCATTTTAATGCATCCTTGCAGAAATAAAGTTCATTTATTAAAAAAAAAAAACTTACAAACTCCAAACTCAGTCAGTGCATGCAGTCATTATCGCAGAATTTATAATGACAGAATTATCTCAGCTGCAAATGATTCTTACCAAATAATAAAAAAGTGGACAATAAATTATTATTTGAGTTGAAATAATTTTTTTGAGTTGAAAGTAATTTATTTTTAAGTTTCTGCTAAGAAACAAATAGTTTAATACAATGTAAAAAAATCTGCCCTACCGACAAGACAAACGCTGCAATAACATTACAATTATGTTTATATAGTTGTGCTTGCATATTAGAGTCATACCACTAACGGCGCTACTCTCATGTCTCGTTTCACACCACGTTGTCGTAATCAAGGACTGCAAATATTAAAGCCAAATAAATATGTAGCCTATAAATATAGCTAAGTCTATGTATTATGTTTTTGGAGTAAAATCATCTTCCCGGATACTTCCCGGAATACCCCACAAAATGATCTGTGAATGTTTACAAATAGATCTACATCTACAAGTGTGTGTGTGTGCTTGCATGTGTTATTATTTTGGATGAAAGGGGGATAGATAATGAGGTGTAATGGAAGAAATGTGCTATGATGTACAAGAGAAGCAGTAACTGCAGGCGGAGAGCATATGGAATTCATCAGAGATGAGGATTGTCTGCAGTTCTGTGTTTGGCAAGGGATCTGCCACAACTACTGCCCCTGGACCCCGGGAGGGCTAGTATGTTTTTACTCGTCCTGAGAAGAGGGGGAAAACAAGTGAAAATGAGTTAAATTTTCCCATGCACAATGATAAGAGCGTATTGCTTTTGTGCATGTTTTTGGAGCAACTTTAGTAACATCCTACTGTCGATTACGTTCAGAGTTTATATAGGGCTACCTGTTTGTGGGACTTGATAACACTAAAAGTTCTCAAATATTGAATTGGGGTAGTCGGTAACATTTTACAATAAGGTCTCATTTGTTAGCATTAGTTAATGTATTAACTAAAAATGAGCAATACATTTATTATTGTATTTATTCATCTTTCTTAACGTTAAATAATAAAAATGCAGTTGTTCATTGTTTGTTCATGTTAGTTCACAGTGCATTAATCTTAACTAATAAAACTTCTGATTTGAATAATGAATTCGTAAATGTTGAAACATTAACTAAGATTAATAGATGCTATATTAGTTAATGTTAGCTAACGTAGTTAACTAATGAAATCTTATTGTAAAGTATTACCAAGAAGCCTGATCCTCACAGATGTTATGCTGTGCATGTGGTTAGTTTTTAGAATGGACTTTGTGTGAGATTCCTGATGGATTAACAAACTCTGTTTACCTAAACATTAAGAATCCTTTTTCTGATGTAGTAAAACTGTGTAGATGGCTATCAGTACATTCCACAAGGGTGTGCTGTTACACTGTGAACTGTGATACTGAGTCATTTTAGATCAGATATAGAAAAAAATGAATGGCACATTCTGAAAATAGATGAATGGTACAGCAATTTGTCCAAGACCTGGCTGTCAAAATGTGCTTGTAAATTCAATGTTAACTGGTGACTAACTGATGACTAACACTGTTAGGACCAATTAAAAAAGAATGACTAAACCCATTGTGTAAATCTGCGAACAGCATGATGTGCCAAACATGAGGAATTAATCAGGGATTCAGAGCTTTGTTTGCAGGCATCTGCAGACTATACACATTTACTTGAAATATTTACAAGAAATGTACACTATTGGTAGAAAGTTGGGGGGCAGTAAGATTTTTTTTTTTTAAATCATTTATTTTATTCAGAAAGGATGCATGAGAGTAAAACTTTAATAATGTTACAAAATGTTTCTATTAAATGAATGCTGTTCTTTTTACCTTTCTATTCATCAAAGAATCCTGAAAAAGATGATCACGGTTTCCACAAAAATACTAAGCAGCACAACTGTTTTCAACATTGCTAATAAATAAGAAACATTTCTTGATCATATTAGAATGATTTCCGAAGGATCATGTGACATTATAGACTGGCGTAATGATGTTGAAAATTTAGCTTTACCATCACAGGAATACATTTCACTGAAAATATCTTACAATAAAAATCAGATAATTTAATTGTAATAATATTTTATAATATTAAAATTTGTACTTAATTTAAAAAATTTACAAAAGCATTGGTGAGCATAAGAGACTTTCAAAAACATCTTACCGACCCCAAACTCTTGAATGGTAATGTATGATAGAACTTTACATATAAATACTTATTAGTTTGATTAATTAAACATTACTATAAAATTACAAATACATTTATACTGTAAAGTATGTTTACCCTGCATAAAGGGTCAAAAAACGTTAAACAATCAACAGTTCCGACTGCAAACAGTGGAGTACAGTGGTACCTCGAGATACGAAATTAATCCGTTCCGAGGCGGCCTTCGTATAATGAGTTTTTCGTATCTTGGAACACATTTTACATGTAAAATGGCTAATCCGTTCCAAGCCCTCCAAAAACACCCCATTAAATTTCATAATAAAGCTAAATTGACCTATAAACAATAAATAACGTAAAATGTCGAAGCTTACCTTTCGAGTGAGGCTATCACCGAAAGTGGCGGCAGAGGAGGAGGAGGACAAACGGCAGATAACGTATGTACGTACGTACACTTAACTTTACGAAAACACATAAAAAATTTAAAGTTTCGGGTGCGGAGTGGCTGAGCTAAAGCACGCCAGCACGTACGTATAGAAGATGCATGATGGGAGGGATGCTGTCCAATTAGAGAGAAGGATTTCATGGCTTGGCTAGCATCAGGAACCAATGGGAGAGCAGGAGGATGGTGGCGAGTCTACTATAAATAAGATACCGGCGTGCGGCACGAGTTTCAAAATTGTTATGGGGCGAATCTCCGACTTTCAGAAACCTTTCGTATCTTGAAAACTTTTCGTATGTAGAGCAGTAATATTTTTCGTCTTTGCTTTCGTAACTTGGATTTTTCGTAAGTTGAGCCTTTCGTATCTTGAGGTACCACTGTATATATGCATAAAATCTCTGCCCACTGTATATCCCTTAATTTCTGGATTTGTAAGAATAATAATAATTCATTACATTTATGATGGACCGAGGCCAAAGGGCAAATTTTGGGTCAAACCCCTACTCTTTGCAAAGGGCATTCTGGGACTTTTAATGACCACAGAGAGTCAGGACCTTGGTTTAACATCTCATCCGAAGGACAGTTCTTGTCCCTGTCACTATACTGGGGCATTAGGACCCACACAGACGACCACACGGTGAGCACCCCTTCCTGGCCTCACTAACACCTCTTCAAACAGCAACCTAGTTTTTCCCAGCAGGCTCAACCCTCTGCTTAGCTTCAGTGGGCAACCAGGCTTGGGCTACAGGGTGATATGGCTGCTGACAATGAATGTCATGTCAGAAATAAGGATTGATCTGATATTTATCAGTATTTAAGTTACTAAATCAAAACACTTCAATTTAAACTGGGTTCTATTTTTCTAAAAAATTATAAATAAATTTATATTGCCAGTTTCAAAACTAAAATGCATGTTTAAGCTGTTTTACCTGAAAGCAACTTACACTGTTTTATCTTAAAATATGTCACTCTCAAGATGTGCACCAGTAATTTTTTTCTATGGCACGTCAATAAAAACTACTTAAATGTTTTAATTGAAATAGGCCTAATCATGGCTTACTATTTCAGTCTTTCTGATACTAAGAGAAAGAAACTTTATCCACTGTGAAAAGGTTCTAATACTCTGCTACTACATCCTTAAATTGGTGTCTATTATATCATGTCTTTTATATTATTGGCTGTTGACTCTTTTGTAATGTTGAATATGAAATTAAATTAAAGCCTGGTTGCCCTGTCTCAAATGCACTTTGTCCTGTGGACTTACAATGGCTGCTGCATGCAAAACAAAATCAAAAAGTACATTTTTGGGCTTTTAGCATGAATATGTAAGTCTTACTGTTATCTATAAGCAAGTGCGCCTCAGAACAATGACAAAATTCGCATTTAGAAAATATAAGCGTTCAAAACTTACAGTATCTCACTTCCGCCAATACAGATCAGTGCTTTTGATGACGTCACTGAGCACTTTAGTGTCTCGTCAGATTTTCTGCCCAATCAAAAGCTCCCCCTCCCCTCACATTATAAATACACGCCGAAGTTGGGCCTAAAATCGGTCACTTGTTTATACATTTACCATTTTCTTCAAGGTGAATGACATTCTATAAGGGACAGGGAATGATTCAGACAGTGTAAATATGCTTTCCATTCAGGCGAATGAAAGTACTGACTCATAGAAAGACCTCAAGTGTTCAAGGTGCCATTTGGGCCAGGGCCAAACAAAGCTTACATTAAGCCTGGATTAGGCCTTAGTTCCTTAACTATTTTTAAACGTGCCTTGAAAAAAAAAAAACATTGCTGATCGAGACAAAACAATGACACTGACATATTTTAAGATCTGTCAGTGCTAGTTGCTTTCAGTGAAAACATTTTAGCCTGGGTCTAGACTTAAGCCTTGTTTGTGGAACAGGGGTTTAGAATCACATGCAACATTGGCGCAAGAGAATACAACTAAAATGTTTGCTGACATCTAGTGGTGAAAATACATAAATCACAGGATAAATGTTACTGCTCAAGATGTCTGTACATTGGAAGCAGAAACACTATGCGTGTAAGGTTAGACAAAATATTAAACTAATTAACTCACACTATGAGAAAATCTAGTCAACTAACATCTTGGCATTTATCAGCACACATTAAAACTCTTAGCCCTGAAATGAAAGCCCTTAAAGTGGTTGAATATAGTTGTTTGTCACGAACACGCGTATCACTTAATTCACAAATAAAATAAAAAAAGTCAAGTATTAATACGAAAAACAGGTTTATTTGTGTGCACCAATGAAAGATTTTTTTTTCCAACAAACAGATTCCACCTTCTCACACTGGGGTATAACTTGAAGATTTCCACCGTAACAGCATGCTAGAAGAGATGCACAGGGTCTTCAGGCCTCACATTCCAGGGACTGGTTTACTGTCAGGCCTTCACTAATGTGCAAATCTACAAGAACATGAGCTACAGGGAGTCAGACGAGCTTTACCAAACCAGCACATTAAACATGCTTCACTATTTTCACTTAGACACAAGATGTAAAAAATGTCTCAGCACGTCAACAATTCAAAGCAAAATGTAGCAGAAAAATCAAGTACAGTACTTCTGCTTTTACAAACAAAAAAAAAAAACTTTTTAAAGAACATTGAGCACAAAAATGAATAATGGTCCATTGATTCAGTTGGAGATTTAAAACAAAAACAGCAAAATGTGAAAATCTGACTTTAAATATGAAACTGTGACTAAATTCGCTCTAACTTCTCACTAAGAAATTCTTCAACGCTGTCCGTGTTCCACTTGAGGATGCTGAGCTCCTCGGCAATGTTCCCGTTATCATCCAGCAGCTTTAGTACAGGGTCCGAGCCTCTCACATACTGGATGAAATGCAAAAAAAGGCATCTTGAATTAACCAGTGTTTGTCACTTATAATAGGACTTTTTTTTCTTTTTTCTGACAATTATTATTTTTGCACCAAATAATATATACACACACAAACACTACTGTTCAAAAGTTTGAAGCATGCAAGATTGTTTCCAAATGTTTTTGAAAGATGTTCACCAAGTCTGCATGTACTTAAATACAGTAAACAGTAATGTTATGAGATATTACAAATGAAAATAATTTATTTTAATTTCAGCATCATTACTCCAGGCTTCAGCATCACATGATCTTTCAGAAATCATTCTAATATAAAGATTTACTCAACATTTGTGCATGTGTGTATGTATATGTGTGTGCCCGTGTCCAATAAAGATTTTGCACACACACACACAAAAAGAAAGAAAAATAACTTACCTTGATTTGAAGACCCCTGAACATCTTTGGCTTGTCACTCCTGACAAAAGCTGAAGGAAAACGCAGTCACAAACATTAATGCTTTGAAACAAGTGTGCAAAAGCAAACACTCTGCAAGTCTGCTAGATAACAACAGCTGAATTGTTGTAACAGCTGCAACATACACAGAAAACGCATCATTTGAAGCATTTCAAATAAACATGGTTTATTTTGCTACATTGCCGTTCCATTTTTATACAATCATCAGCGCAGAGGCAAACCCTCAATCTACCTTGGACTTGAGGGAACCTCCCCAATTTTCATCCACAGACCTCAAGGATGGCTCCTGGGTACAGCTGTCAAGGAATCAATGACAAATGCATATTAATATGGGTTTTAACAAAAAAATATGGGTCTTCATCATAATGACTTAGAATCACGTGACATGAGAGTAAAGCGTGGCCTCTAGCTTTTTTATCTAAATGTTTGTGCCAAAACATTTCTTCCATTTTTCAAAACAGCAGGAAAGGTTGATCAAAAGCTCCATAACTCTGTGTTAACTCTTGGAAATGACCTTGTCGTTTGGCACAGGAGCATAACTCACCTTCCTAGCCTCCAGCTGAGCCTCCTCTTGGCAGCACTGCCTGCATGGAAGGTCTAACTGGTTCAGACTGAACTGACCCAGAAGGTCACAGGAGCTACAGAGGAGATTACTGGAGAAGCCCAGCTCCCTGCACGCCTCGGAGGAGAGCTCCGCTCCATAAGACGCCAGCTGAGCCGGGAAGATGGAGACCACAATTTAGACACTTTACACAAAACAAGCAGATGTAACTCTCTAAGCACTAACACCAGTTGCCCTTTATGTCAACATCTCAAACCTGTTGTAAATTCTCAGCTGTTCACTATGACTTTATTGAACCTCAAATGCAATGTGAAAGAAAAGGGAAAATATACAGGTGTACAGCTATGATAACAAGAGTGAACTACTAAGCTGGTGATTAACATATCGCCTCTACACTAGTTTCCTAGTTATGAGCAATAAAGAAGAAAATAGGTCTTTGTTGAAGAATACGCACAGCCAATCAAAGAATTTAATCTTTATTTAAAAGCAAAGGCTTAAGAATTCTTTGGACCTGGAACGTGATTGAATTTAATACCCCAAAATATTGTCCTTTCTATATCATCAAGCCATATGATGACGTAGCACTTAATGAACCTGCTTCCTTGTCACGAATACTAGCCCAACTACTCTCGGGAAATTCCCAAGAGAGGGAAGAATAGCGTAAAACTAAAGGAATACATACTTATATTAGTGTAAGGTTACATTTTAACCACGCTATAAGTGCACTCGTTCATTTTTGTTTTGAAGGTAAACTAATTAATAGCTTTAGAATTTATTCATTACAATATTTTTTCTTTCCTTACAAGATTTTTTTTCTGTGCTGTAAGTGACAAGTTAGTCAATGTCATGGATAGAAATTAAATTTGCGTTATTACGAAAATTTGCCTTACATTATTTACATACGGTAATCATCAGCCAGTTGAGCCACGTCATTAGCTAACATTAGCGAGCGGGCTAACCATCGCCTTGAACGCAAGTAGTCCAGATTTGAATTAGACGTGTTTTCATTTTCACTGTTGAGTATCTAATTTCAAATATGAAAGTGTACAGATATGTTTTATTCACCTACCGTTTGTAATAACGGCAGTAACCAAAGCAAGTACACTTCCCCCGCCATGAGTGTTTCTCTTCCTCTCGCTGGGTTCAGCAGGAAGTCCGTCAAATACAAGCGCCGCCGAGCTTATTAATTATTAAAAGTCTGATTTCTTATGTTTCTTGTTGAACTTAATTATATAATTTCATCCCTTGAATTTATTAATAATAAAAAATAAAACGTTTTTTGATGCACTATTGCAAAGTATTAAAAATATGATTTAACCTTGTTATTGTGCTTTTCTTTTTCTTGGTGAATGTATGCAAACCTCTTTTCTTTTTCTCTATTTTGCAGTTATGGTTGTTCAATATGAGTTGAATTCATATGTCCCCTGTTCCTTGATTTTGTATTGTATGTATGTAAAGTTATAAATATAATAATATTTTTTTTTTAATATAATAAAATAAAAAGAAATTATTAAAAGTCTTAGCATAGCCACAGATCTATCTGAAATAATTTATTGTTATGCATACAATTACTACTACTAATAATAATTTGTATGTTAATATTGAAGACTATGATTCTCTATGGAATAACGCTTACATTACAATTAATGAAACACATCTTTATTTTTCAGTTGGAAATGTTGGGGATTTATTTTATAGATGAGCTTTTTCTTCTTTATATGCAATAAATATTAATATAGTAATTACTATATAAAAAGGAGTGAAGTGAGATTCTCCAGTTACCGAGAGACAGCTGACTTACTGACGTGAAACCCGGCAAATGCGCATGCGCACTGACACAACGTGCCGATACTTCCCAGAATTTAACAACAACTGAACGGACACTACAGTTGCTTCTCGAGTACGGGAGAGTCTAAGCTGTTCTGATTTATGCAACAACGTATACAATAGTTTAAACGCATCCGTTTTCCTTCGGGTAGTAAGCGTCCATTGTGGTGTAGTTCGCAGTGTTTACATTCCTGGACTGAATATGGGGATCGTAAAATAACAGCACTGCTCGTTGCATCCATAGAACTGGGTCATAAAGTTCTCGGTCACGGCATGTCCTCACTGTGCTGGATTTTTTGATGGGGCTTTTAAGGGTAAAGATGCCGCCGAAGTTTCAGCTCCTGGCTTTGTTGGCCTTCGCCATTGCGATGATCTTTTTGGAAAACCAAATTCAGAAGCTTGAGGAGTCACGGGGGAAGCTGGGTAAGAGTCTTTCCATGAAGTGTTTTGAAATCAGCGTAGTCTGTTGTATTTAAAGTGGTTTGTGTCCCTCAGTGCTGTTTTGAGGAGGGTAATGGGCATTCTTCTGTGTGTTTGGACTTCATGGTCCATCATGTCTCAGGCAGCAGCTGCATTTTCATTCAAACAAGATCCAATATCAGTTTTGACTCACCGGCAATACAGGAATAAATTACATTTTAAAATATATAAAATTAGAAAACAGTTATTTGAACTAAGACATTTTTAATTTTAATAATATTTCACAATTATACTCTTTAAAGAAATGCAGCCTTGGTGAGCATAAGAGACTTTTTTCCAAAACATTATGAACCGTTAACAACCTCTAAATGTGAATGGTAGTATATGTGACAGAGCTTGCCGTCTAGTGCTTAAGACCTTAGTGCTTAATAAGAAGGAATATACTTTTTTTCTTTTGTTTTTTTAAATGGGTAACTCACAAGAGTTGAGTGGGCTGGTGAAGCAGGTGAAGTCATTTTTTTATTTAATATAAATATGTTTATAAATATCTGATGATGTTGTAGAGTAATCTCTAAGGCAGCCTTTTGCAATTGTGTGAAATCAAAAGATTTTCTGCTTCTTACAACTAATCAGTTGAAAAGAACAAGATCAGTTACTTAAATCTGTGACGTACACGCGTCACCAGGGCTTTTGTATTTTGGTTGAGTGTGATTTCAAACACAGGCCACATGTCTAACTACTGGTAACCCACATGCCTATATGCGATCGGATATGGGCTATTTCATGTCCCTTATGGGCTATTCTGAATGCCACACCAGTTGGACTGGAACACGTCACTTCTGCATCATATCTATTTCGCAGCACCTTCGTAGAGATATATCTGTGCCATACTCAAATTATTATAATGCTTTGTTTGTTGGAATAAGCAACGTTCTTTCCACTAAAAATTGGCAAGCTGTTGTTTAGGTTAGCTGGTTCCCACCATCCACGCTGAGTTACATCAGCTAAAAGGTCTTTGCTCTATGAATAGTTGCACAACTGCAGAGGAATACGAGAGAACTGTTAACAGGCGGAAAGGTGAGAGGAAGGTTTTCCATCTGGTTAGGCTTGGAGAGAGCTGTCAGTCTTAGCACTGCATAAATTGATGATGTTTTTGAAACTGTCATCCTGTAATGCATCTCGTTTGGCTTTGAACAAATTGGATCTTTAGTACATATCTTGTGTAAACTGTTTTATTACTTCTGACTCAATATTTCAGGAGTGTTTTCTGACTTTTTTCATGTCACATTGATTTGAAATGTTGATTTATTATCTTTCCATTTTGCTCTAATGATGGCAGCTGACATTCACGGTTCATCAGCATCGGAAAAGTTATTTGATATCTAACCTGATAGTGGTTTGTCTCCATTTGCTAATGGAAGTTCTGGGATTCCCTTTAAACAGGCTTCAAATTGGTACTGTTTTTAGCCCTGATGAGGCTGTGAAAGAACTTGACTTGGCACATTGACTATTGTACATTTTTAGATTCAAAGCAGCCACGTGTTTATAAAGCTGAAAGACTTTTAACATTGTTGAAAATGTCCAACTAATAAATATCTATAAAGTCATGATGTATGTGTCCACTTCAAAAGATTTCTTATTACTAATGTTGAAAACAGATGTGCTGCTTAATATTTGTAAGTAAATCGTGATACGTTTTGTATCTTAAATGTATTTTCTGTCACTTTGATCAATTTAATGCATCCTTCCCGAATAAAAGTACAGTGGAATCCACTTATCTCGAGTTCGGTTAACTCGCCAACCCTGTTATGTCGATGTTTTTAAAGTGGAACCGCCAAACTCCCTATTTTTCTTAGCATTTTCTTATCGGTTATGTCGAATCTTTTATGTCGCCGAACCCTGATATCTCGAGCACAAAAGAGGGACAAATTCGGCACTTCACATCAGTTATCTCGATCCCCGTGACTAATGAAAGTACAGAGTTCACTGCGCATGAGTTCTGAGTTGTTTTTATTGTATACTGGTAAATCTTGCACGGGCTGTCAGAGGGGTTGATGCCCAGATGTTAAATGGAAACGAAAGAAAACTCGACTAAACTGGTCACACAAGCGTTATAGGTTTCATACCAGCACACTCTTCTCAAACATATTAGTACAAACCAGGAAAAAGAAAACACTCTGACAAACATCACAAATAAAAGAAGGAAAATAGAAACAGTTGATTATGCTATATAACAGTCAGCGGTAGAGCGGCCATCTTTCTCCTCACTCAAAAACACTCTCCTCCTGCGCGCGCTCACACCAGAACAGCGTGCACAGAACAACATATGCCGTCTTAAAGGTATATTCTCAACATAAACATAAAGTAGCTGTTACAATCTCTGCTGTTAGTTGGTGCACATATGCCTTTTGTTGTTACATATACAGTGTATGTATATTTTTATAGCATGCCTATCGCTTCATCAAACAAATCGCCATATTAGCTGTTGGTTATCTCGATCATCGGTTATCGTGATGCTTTTTTGCAACCCCCGAGGCCGTCGAGATAACCGTATTCCACTGTATTAATTTCTTTCAAAATGGAAAATATTTCCTCCCCCAAAATATTTAATTGAACTGAGTGAGAATTTGTACTAATAAGTGAGTTTTGTAAGATTATAAGTTGTTGCATAAACCTTTCTACTACCTCTAGGTGTAAATCCATTGTATGAGTCAACTGAAAGACAAATCAATACAGTTTAGTCTACGTGTGATGAGAATAATCACAACCTAATGGTCAAACAAACCATTAATGGTAAAATACACTTTATACATACTAATCTGACTTTACTAAAGTGTAACCAGATGGGACATAACCTGGGGCAGATTATAAACTTAATGCTTTACTAACTATTTATTAAAACTTCAAAGCCCCCTTGAATACCAGAGGCGTACAGCTGCCTGCATTTCTTCAGTAGCACCTCAATGCAGTACACGAGATCCAGGGGGCGGAGTTGGATCCAGATCCAAGGGGCGGAGTTAAATCCAGATCCAGGGGGCGGAGTTGGATTTCCTTCCACTGCATTCTGATTGGTCAACAGATTACCCACACTTCGTACTTGTTGCTCTATCTTTTCCGCATCGAGTCGTAACTAGTTAGTTATTCTTTTGATGTAAAAACAAACTTGCCGAAAACAAATATTAAAGTTTTTAATAGTTACAAACACTGTAGTTTATACGTTGTGGTAATTTGTATAAAATACGTGGCTATTGCCCACTTACACGTAGTGGTGGACAATAGCCACGTATTTTATTAATTTGGAGAAACGTTTAAAAATAATCTAAAACAAAAAAGATTACTTACAAATTTCGTAGATTCACTGTATTCTTTGATTGGCTGATCTTTAACCCCTTTCAGTAGTCCACATGCACTTTGATTTCCAATACTGAAGTATATTAATTAGTAGGCACTTAATTCAAGTTTAAATTCAAGTAGAGAATGTGCTTTTTTCACTACTGATTATGACACTGTATGTGACTAAATTATAGCAGCACTAATTATACTTATAAGTCACTTATAAGTGACTTCACAAGAGCATCTGACTTCATTTAAATAGCATAAGAGCATCTCACTTACATAAATGCATGCAAAATGTATTACCAACGCAATTAAATTGGAAAAAAAACTTTATTAACACACGAGCTAAAACAGACATTTTGAAAACAGTAGGGAAACTTTGAAGGCAAAACATAAGGAAAACGACATTGGGAGCACACAGAATTAGACCAACATTACAGGGAAACCACAGGACATTCACAATTAGCTATCCATCCATCCATCCATCCATCCTTTCACACTGGTCAGCACAGATTTCACAGAACTCGCTGCAGAAGCCTGGGTGGGTGTCTTCGCACACCAGGACCATGTGTGATGGGGCGGCGGCGGGGCGAAGTATATATAATGGGAGGAGTTGGATCTGGATCCAACTCCTCCCCCTGGATCTCGTGTTCCGCAGTGAGGACCATCTCCATTTCTTAGCTGATTTTTATGGCCTCTTTGTTAACAGAACGCACTTCTGGTCTGTTTTTCTTTTGTACTTAAGGGTGCTTTCACTAGCACTTTTGGTGCACATATGCCCGGGTTCAAGTGTCGTCAGAGTTTGGTTCATTTGGATGATGTGAATGCTGTTTTCCAAACTCGGGTTAACTAGTACAAACCGTACCTGTGTCCACATAAAAAGGTACGGTTCTTGCGAACACCTGTACAGTTTTGTGCTGATATGATCTCAGTCATACTAAATCTCAAAAGTGAACAGCTATTGATGGCATGATTCACTTTCCTGACCAGCGTGACTGACGCATTGCAAACGGAAAGAATGTATGTCTCATTTCTGCGTCCTTTAAAACATTTAACGTACATTCACACCGCAGTAGATAGACGCAAGTGCCATTATGTGCTGACGATTTGAAAACAAATCCATAGGTTCAAAATCCAAAATATATAAGTAAGGTGAGCAACGCTATGCATTTTGTTGCCTTCTCTTGCATTGTCATTACCATGAAGCAGGCGTACCACAGTTCAGACCCAAAAAATATAATGCAAACGCAATCCAGTGTGGTAGGAGGGAAACAGTCGAACTCGGGTTCACCCTATGCCACTTCACTATTCCATTTCTCTCACTCGGCCTTTACTCTGCCAAGGCTGTAAATGTCGTTGTGGCATGACAGTGTCACTTTCTTCCAGCTTGAACATAAAAATGACCCCACAGTGGCCTCAATGTAGAGTCTACCAGAGGCAAATCTGACTGAATGTATTTGTTCTAAGGAAAGACTGTAACCCCATTGAAAAGACATCAGTCTGAGTAGAACTCATCGGGTTTGGCAGCTGACTGCAGTAAATCCTCTTCTCCTCCTGAGCAGCTTGACACTTGTAGATATTAAATTTCATTTGCTCTTATTATATTTGGATTTTACTGGACACTCACCTTTGCCATTTTTTCTGCATTGTCATTTCACATTGTTTTTTTATTTTTGAATTGTCTTTAAATGTGTAATTGGGTTCATTAATTTTTTTTTTAAAGTTTTAAAAATCCAGTTGCTTACACGTAATTTTTTTTTTTTTAGAGTTGACAAAAGCTTACATTTTAATTAAGTTTTAAAGAGGTCCTATTTGTGCTCTTTTAAGAAGTGGTGCTCTTTTGTTTTTGGTGCTTTCTAGAATAATCTATCATGCTTGATTGTTTAAAAAATATATATTTTACATTATTTAACTTTATGCATTTGGCAGACGCTTTTATCCAAAACAACTTCCATTGCATTCAAGATACACATTGACATTTTAATCAGTTCTTGCTTTCCCTGGGAATCGAACCCATGACTTGGCATGGCAAGTGCCACACACTATTGTTTGAGCTGCATTACATATTGGCATACATGCCTCTCTCCCCAGTCTGATCCGAACGTACCGTTTTATTTCCTATAAATATAAATATGAAAGATTAAATATTAATAATATGTAAATATAAAATGTGCTTTGATTGGTCAGCTGGCGCAGTGTGTTGTGATTGGCCCAGCTTGGCGCATTTGGGAAATGTCATGCCCCTTACCATAACCGTGAGTTCTAGTAATGGGATGTAAATATTAAGGATGACATCTATTTCAAATCTTTCAAGCCCGATTAAAAATGTTTTGAAACAAGAGGATCGTCTGGAATGGATTTCATGCAGGGATTTCACAGGATGTTTCAGAGTGGTATTTGTGCTTTTTGTAATTTTCTTATACATTTTAGATAAAAAGTTATACATCATGATACTTGTCAGAAAAATATGGTAATACAGATAGTAAATCGATCATAAAACCATGGTTAATTTTCCTAAGGGGAGGTGAACAGCCTTACAGAAGCAAGAACTTACAAACACTACAGTAAACACTATATCAACACTAATGTTAGCTAGCAGGCAAACGGAGCCAAACCGCTTTGTCCTTTATTATCGCAATGACAACATAAAATTTACAATTGGAACTGTTAGCAGAAAGCACAATTTGAAATAAGACGACATACAGTAATGCCTTGAGATACGAGTGTCCCGACTAGGGATGTGCGAGTGTAGTCGACTACACGGTACATTGTGCCACTTGTCGACACGGAAAACACTAGTCGACTACACGAGAAAAAAAACCCCAAAAGATTTTATTGTTCAAATGACGTTTAACCTTACATGTAACCCTTTGACGTGCGCAATCACACGTGGGATTAGAACGTTCCGTGCGTCTCGTGATCAATTTCTAAATTAAAACGTGTTTTCGCGCGTTGGCTGCCGCTGCGGTCGCGACAGACGCGCTCAGTGTTTGTCATATATCACAGCTATTCAGTGCTTTCAACCACGTATCTTTATTTTAGGTTTCAGACGTTTAAATACTCATAAGTACTGTTTAAAAATATACATTTATAGTTTGAATATTTTGAATAAATAAGCAAAACTAAATAAATGCGATACATCTGTCATAGTGCTTTTGCGGCTGCGGTGTGTCAGGTGACAAGCATGACGCGTCACCATGGAAACAACAAGCAGAAACTAAATCTTTACTAACTCATCTCCCATGAGTTTTGTTTATATCAGTCGCGGCGGGTTTAATAATGACCACTGAAAGACAAGCGAGGTGTGGGAGTATTTTAAAGTAGGAGGAGACAGAAAAGTGTTTTATAAACTGTTATGTCAAACTGACATATAATGATTCCACTGGATCCGAGCATAGCCATATTAATCACAGACACAGAAATGTTTGGAAACAGCCAAATCATCGAGTCATTTGATACAACTGTCGGTCACTGTGATCACATTCAGCTTAAAGAAATATATAGATATATACTTTTTTATTCTTTACCTGTTTATTGAACTCATTGTCACGGGCATCACCATGGAAACCTACACACACGCCTCTCGTAAAGCTGCAGTTTTGAGACTACAGAAGGAAAATTGCGCCACAGAAAAGTGACCTTATTTCTGACGGCATTACTTTTAGACTAGTCGTTCCAAATTTTTGTTTAAACGACTAACAAATTAGTCGAAAGGCACATCCCTAGTACCGACATACGAGTATTCCGAGATACGAGCAACCCTTTGAGCATTTTGCTTTGAGATACGAGTAAATATTTGAGATACGAGCAATTCGAGTTACGAGCTCAGTCCCGGAACAGATTATGCTCGTATCTAAAGGTATTACTGTACTTACAAGTTGTGATCCACAAACCGCAGATTGTCCCGACAAAGTGGGAACTGCTCAGCTTTTGTGCATAGCCTGCATTGTACTCTCTTAGGTTCTGGAAGTTGTTATCTGTATTAAATGCAGCAAAGAGAAAATTTTTGGTCTTTTAATGTTCAGAAACAGGGTTTAAAATAAGTTTTTACCACTCTAAGTTTGTCAGCCTTAGGAAGATCAAATAAATACGCTTTGGAAACAGGAGGGGGGGAAAACAGCATCTCTTTGACACAGCGATATTTGTATTTGTTGAATCCTGTGTGTGAAAATCAATAAAATTAAATATCTGCAGTCATCCATAGCATCAGTTACACAGTCGGCCTGAGGGCCCTCTTGCTGCCTGTCCGTTTTTAAATGAACGCTTTCACCCAGCATAAAGCAGAGTTGTTTGTCCATCATGTAGGAAATAGGCAATGGTTCATGGTGTTTTTCTCATTAGCTTGCAATTATATTATTACATTAGGCTGGGTATTGCTCCAGTAATGTGATAGTGAAACAGTCTGCCACATGCATGCTTGAACCCTGATTCCAAACATTTTCCATGACCGCTCATCACACAAAAACTAGTGCAATTGTTTAGGTCAGAGGCAACATTTCTAATTCTCTAGATTTAATCTTTGGTTTCAGGAGTTGTTTTCTCACAATATTAAAATGCTTTTTGCACAAAAGACAAGAAATTCTCTGGTCTTGGGAGAGTCTGACATCATAATGTGGCATAGCAACAGTTGTTGTCATGGGGGATACCAGTTGTCCACATGTTATGGTTAGAGACTGGGTTCTTTGACTCGAGAGCAGTCGGAGCTGTGCAGGAATGTGCTGTTGTTGGCTTGACATCATCACCTCACAGGAGCAGCTGCCAGGTCTTCAGCTTGCATTCACGTACTACTGTCACCTACTTTTTTTAACTTCTACATTTTGCTTATGAATTCACTGTATTTTGCATTACTCAAACAGTATGGATTCTTATATTCCAAAATTCTGAATTTAAGGACTGGCTCCCTTTGAAACACTGAGAAATTGTAATGAATTGTAATGTGTGTATACCAGGGGTGGGCAAACTACGGCCCGCGAGCCACATCCGGCCCGTTGGGCTTTTTAAACCGTCCCGCCGAAATTGTATTAAACCTCCTTCTTTTTACATTTCCCTGTGACGTCATTCTGTCGCGACTGCAAGTGGCAGTGGGGCTGAAGCTGTGGTGGAGAGTAGGCGCGCCTCCGTCAACAATCGCGGCGCGCAGTAACCCCCCCCCAAATCGCGGTGTGTCAACAATCGCGCATGACGCTCAACCCGGGCCCTCTGTCAATTTTAAGAAGCCCGCGAGACAAATATTGACCACCCCTGGTGTATGCACAGTACCTGTCAAAGGTTTTGAAACCTGACATTTTTAAATGTTTTTCAAAAAGAAGTCTCTTAATTCTAGTTGAATATAATTAGAAATGTAACTTATTCCTATGATGTCAAAGCTGAATTTTCAGCGTCATGACTCCAGACTTCAGTGTCACATGATCCTTCAAAAGTCATTCAGATACGCTGATATAGTGCTTTATTTTAATTTGCAATAATATTTCGTAATATTACTGTATTTCTGCTTAAATGCAGCCTTGATAGTACCTGTAAAAAGTTTATATATTTATAAGTTTATAATATTACTTATAATCAACCAGTAAGGCGTTCACATTTGATCATAATATTCTTATGTATTTGATGTTTGTTTGTTTTTGACAAAGGTAAAGAAATACATAATTTAATAGAATGGTCTATTTATTTTTAATGTTTATTCACATTAACAAAAAAATTAACAATTAAGCGTTCTTTTACCTGTCTAAAAAACCCACATACTTGAGAATTATGTATATTGCACAAATATAATAAGAGGCATTTTCCATTAGGATGCAATTATTCATCTAGTTATCTTTGCAATTTTGTTCCCTCAACATATAGTACTTGAATTATTCTGGTATGAATATAGTACCTAATTTGTGGGAAAGTTATTGCAATGTTCTCATCTTGGAGGCTAAGCAAATTAGTTTGAACTTCTCTCCCCCATCTTTTACAGAACGAGCCATTGCTAGACATGAGGTACGAGAGATTGAGCAACGGCACCTTCAAGAGGGAGCGAAGGAGGCCCTGGTAGAGGAGGACGATTTGGTGGTCATCTACAACCGTGTGCCCAAAACAGCCAGTACCTCCTTCACCAACATCGCCTATGATCTGTGCAACAAGAACCACTACCACGTGCTGCACATCAATACCACCAAAAACAATCCTGTCATGTCCCTTCAGGATCAGGTCAGTTTGTATCATTTCTCCATGTTCACTCTTAGTGCCTCCCATTTACTGCCATCCAAACAACAGATTATAATACTGGAAGGATCCATATGTTTACTGAAACAGCTTCTAAATGACACAAAGCATTTCCTTGATAGAGCAATACGGTAGATATTATCGAATGGTACCTTTATGATTTCCTGAGACTTGAGGGACATTTTTAAGAAGGGTGACGACTTTTTTTTTCAGAGTGATTTATTTATGTTTTGATGTTTCAGGTACGGTTTGTAAAGAATGTGACATTATGGAAGGAGATGAAGCCTGCATTTTACCATGGACATGTTTCCTTTCTGGATTTCACCAAGTACGTATTATGTGTTCTTGTCGTTCCCTGTGCAAATTCCCTCAGTCTGTTGTGATTAATGAAAAATGCTCTTTGGAGTGGTTTCCGGTTTTTTATTCAGTGCCAACATCACTGAAGAGTGATTTGCCAACCTTCTGCATTGGCACTTTGATTGAAAGGAAGGTTTTTACATTCCCAACAACAAGTATTGATAAAAAAATAATAAGAATAATACAAAGAATGATCCTGCTGACTCCTGGTGGCTTTGAAAATAATTACAAGCTTCTAGCTGACTTTGAACAAAACAATCACATTGTTAGTTTCTTTTTTTTGGGGTCTCCCCATGTATTACAAACTTGTGAAATCCACGTGCTTATATGCACCTACATGCATAAAGAAAGTAATTAATAATGCCTTAATGCCAAAAACATCTGTTAACCCTACTGTAGTAATACATTGTAATTACAAGTAATGATGAACAAGAAATGCAGAGCTTCACAGTTCCTTTTCCATCTCCATTAGATTTGGTGTGAAGAAAAAGCCTGTTTACATAAATGTTATCCGGGACCCCATTGAGCGTCTGGTCTCTTACTACTATTTCTTGCGCTTTGGTGATGACTACAGACCCGGCCTACGACGCAGAAAGCAAGGAGACAAAAAGGCGAGTGGTGTTTTTGATTTTGGTGTTCAAGTGTTGAATTTTTTTTTCTATTTTTAATCACTCTGAATTTCATGACTATAAGGTACTGACTTTTATGACACCAAAACTAGTTCTGGTTTTGTTAATTGTTTTTATTAAATAAAGATTTATACATTTTAAAATATTATTGAGTAATAACTGTCAAGGGGTTTGGTTGAAGTGAAGTGTTAGGACTCAATATTGCAGGGAAAGGGGCTTTTTATTAATAAAAATAAAACAAAAGGCAACAAAAACAATCCCAAAGGGGGAAAAACAAGACTGACTGACTTGACTGACAAGGCAGGACAGGAACTGACGAGCAGCACTTCTGAGACATAAGATAACATTGGCGACCAGGACAGCAAACATGAAGGGTAGTGATGTTACGCCTGACACCGACGGTCCACAGCTTGCTCCAAACTCGAACGCTCTTTGCAATGAACCTCTGCTTCGGAGCTTGTGTCATTACGTCACTAGTCACGTGAAAATGACTTCTGAAGCAAACACACTGGTTCACTCCTGCTTTGACAGCCCAATACAGTGTTAACTGCTGTATTTCTTATAAAAGTTTGATCTTCTGTCCTCGTCTAAAGAAATAATTACACACATCATGGTTGATGTTTTATTATCAATGTGAACACATGAAATTCATCAGTATCTGTAAAATTCACCTACAGAAATGAGTTTCACACTGTTTCAGCTTTGATCGCCTCGGTAAACGCCTAATAAATGGGGCTTTAACAAATAAGCCTACTTCCATTTTATGGTTGTCAGCTTTGTTGCATTGCATTTACTTCACCGGGAGATGGTGCTGTAATTTCTGTCTGAATGAAGCTTCGAGTAATGAACCATTTTCGACACAATTGGCCATCAATAATGAAGGGAATAAATAAGGAACACATGAGGCTGGTAATAAGAGAGGACAGCTGGGGCAAATCAAACTATAACAATGGAACAAGACGGGCGGGGTTACACAAACTATTATTAAATACAAAACAAATAAAATTATATACAATTTTATAAATGTATAATAGTAAAAACAAATTATTTATACAGTGACAATGTTATATTTTTTATAACAAAAGTTATGGTGTTAGTAAAGAATGTTGTTATTATTAAATATTATTAATAAATAATATTTTAAAATATAATTCTATTTTTTGTCAAATGTATTATCTATTTATATATTACTATATAAGGTTTATCAATACAATTTAAAATAATATAAAGTTATAAATTCTTATATTTCTTTAACTTGCCACAAACATTTTATTTAGAATTGTGCTTTTAAACTTTCTTGAACATTGGCCCGGTTTTAAGTTCTTTACTCTAACTCTTATTTTTGCCACAATTGTTTGCGTTTTTGTTTTTTGCTCTTGTAACACTGTTCAGAGAAGGAGGAGGTGGGAACTGGCTAACGTTCAACATAAACTATAATCCCAAAACTGCTATATATAAACATCGTAAAACATAACATAAAGTCCAGGCCTGGTCCTCTGACATCCTTCACTATCACCCCTCCTTTTATCCTTCCAGAGTTCCTCCGTGGGACTCGAGACCAGTGTGGCATGCTCCGTTCCCACTGCTCTTGGCCTCACCCCGCTTGTCACAGCTGTCATTTTAACTTTCAGCCTTATCGAATATTGAACCCAGAACATTCCTTTTAAAGTCTATTTGTAAACTGTAAGATTTGTGTGCGTTTCAGACATTTGATGAGTGTGTAGCTGCTGGAGGATCTGACTGTGCTCCAGAGAAGCTATGGCTTCAGATTCCCTTCTTCTGTGGTCATTACTCTGAGTGCTGGTAGGCTGTTCAGTGTCTTTATTCAAATTTTGGGTATTCAAATCACTTTTAAGACTTTTGTTAAATTTTCATCATTTTTTTTTTCCAGGAACATTGGCAGCAAATGGGCTTTGGAGCAAGCCAAATACAACCTGGTGAATGAATACATGTTAGTTGGGGTGACGGAGGAGTTGGAAGACTTTGTTATGATGTTGGAGGCGGCTCTTCCTCGCTTTTTTAAGGGGGCCACAGAGCTCTATCGGACAGGTATGCTGCAATGAAAGTTCTTAAGTGAATATGTGAAACATTAAAACTAAAATGATTAACTTTTATTTGTCTACTTCTATAGGAAAGAAATCGCACCTAAGGAAAACGAGTGAGAAGAAGCCACCCACTAAAGAGTCAATAGCCAGACTGCAGCAGTCAGACATCTGGAAAATGGAGAATGAGTTTTATGAGTTTGCACTAGAGCAGTTCCAGTATATTCGGGCTCATGCAGTGAGAGAAAAAGATGGAGAGCTGTACTTACTGGCACAGAACTTTTTCTACGAGAAAATCTACCCAAAGACTACCTGAGACTCCATAACGCTATATTCTGTGGTCGGAAACACTGGAGGAGGACACGTTACATTGATATGTGCATTCTGCCTGACTTTTTTCCATCTGGATATGTACATTTCGAGTAGCTGAAACTTTTATGTGCCACAAGGAAGAGTCTTGGGGCCAAACAGCTGGCATGAGCATTATCCCACCAAAACATATCATTTCAAAGAAGAATTAAAAGCTCTCAAATGTGCATTCAAAGTTCATTTTATTATTCAAGACAACCACCGCCTTTCTGCCTTGTGGGTTTTATATAGGTGCTGTCACATTTCATTCTTAGATCCTTGTTAAATACATTAACGGTTATTGTTTTGACTTCTTTTTTAATTTTTGATTGATTTATTGCTGTTTTGGGAATTTTTACATCTTATAAAGTGTAAAAAGAGTACAGTTGACTACTAAACATTCTTGCAATTCTTTGTCAAGCTGAGAAAGTATAGTATTTTTTCAGTATAGTAAAATGAGTACACTTTCTTGAAAAATACTGTTTATGGAATTTATTGGAAATACACAGATGTGATGTGGATGTATGGATTTTATGTTGTTAACATATATCTTGTCATTGATATACCAGTTTTTTATTTTTATTTTATGTATCGACAGTTACTGTTTGCCAATTTTAAATCAGATACTTCCCCCTGGGGTTCATTACTGCAATTTCAGAAAATGTATTTTTATCTAATATTTATGAAAATACTGGTCATTACAGTTACAATTGGACCAAAACTTTAAATGTGGGACGATAAAGAATTGAAGATTAAAAAAACAAAAACTATATCTGCATGTGGGTCATCATACTGTTATTGGTAAGCAGCAATTTTGTATCTTTAAATTTAATTTTATATATTTTTGACTGAATTATCTTTCTTTTTAACATATTGTTCAAACCTACTTTATTTCAAGGACTTGTCTAACGTTTCATGGACACGTACATCAGTTTGCTGCTTTATGATTTAGTGATCATAGACTTGTGAGAGAAATGTGAAATAGAAATGTGTTCATTGAGACTGTGCCTTTTCCCCCCAATGATACAGAGCTGTTATTACAGTCAGTGCAAATATGACTTGACATCTCCGCATGTAAAAAGGTGAGTTTTTTTTACTAGGTGAAATATTGGTACAGTTTCATAGATTGCCATTATCAATATCAATGTGGAAATGGGCAGCCATCATATGAAATTGCTTGCCTTCTTAATGGTACAAGAAGAGTGGGACTGATGTCTTTTTGAAAATGGAAATTTGTCTCATAAGTACATTATAAAATTTCAGTTGTATATTGTGTATTTTCTCTGTTGTCACAAATTTGTGCATGAAATAGGTGTTGGATTACACATTTCCCCCTAAAATCTCCAAGACAAAATATGAATAGAAAAGTCACAATTTATCACTTGCTACTTAAAAAACAAAATGTATATTTTGGGTTTAGGTTTTCCAGGTTTTTAGAATGTTTTTAGAGAATCAAACCAGACTGTACTGTACATGAATCACTAGATTAGCTTTCTTTCACAGTGCCACCATGTGAGCCTGTATTTGCTCTATTCTCTGTTTTTCTTTTTAAATAAATGAGACTCCAGGAGCTTTGCTCTTTTCTGCTGACAGTGCTGAGGTAGATTTGAAAACAGATTAATTTTTGGATATGTCAGACATAATAATAAAAAAAAGAGTTTGATTTGTTTGGATGTCTTCTTTTTTGTTATTCCCTTGTCATTATAATTTTTATAAAATGACACAGTCTGTTTGTCTTTACTAAAAAGAAAACAAGCTAAAATAAATGGAGGGTCATCAGAGGTACAGCTGACATTAAATGAGACTTCATTTGTTTATTTTTTTAATCTTCTTTGCCTTTCTTATTACTATCAATTTAACATTATTAACTATTAATATAATAATATTATTGCTATAATTTATTCCTGTGAAGGTAAAAGTTCTAAAGAACAGCAGTTATTGTAACAGAAATATATCAAACATTCTAAATGTCTTTACTGTCACAACAAATCAATTCAGTTCATCCCTCCTGAATAAATATCCTTTAAAGAATAAAATATTACTGAGCCCAAACTTTTGAACAGTAGTGTAACTCATAAGCATAAATTGTTTAAAGCATGTGATATTCTGATGCTGCTCAACACACATGAAAACAGACTAAGACAGTAATATTCATGTTCACACTCAATATCATTAATATCAATCATAGATCATCTTTAGAGTCAAAAGCCAATATTTTTAATGCATCCTTGCTGAATGAAAGTATTAATTTCTTTCAAGATAAAAATACTTACTGACATGAAACTTTTAAACAGTGGTGTATATACATATTTTTTTCTGAAAAAAAAGCTACTTTGATCTAGAATAACTGGGTTTAACCCATTGGTTTGTAACCTCTCTTCCACAGAAGAGCTCGCCGCTGACAATAACACGCAAGATGTGCTCATACAATATCCATGTTATCTCGTCGGAGCACATACAGTTAATAAACATCAGAGGGTGATATGCTTTTGAGTCCATCTCAGTGGAAATGTAATCAGCAACACAATTAAAGCATTATTGAATCATTCTTTCAATGGCATGGCCTAGATAATAGTGTAAATAATTAATTTTTCTATTAACTCATTGTTGTCTCTTCAGCTTGTCTCTCTCAACACACTGGGAACAGATACTAGGCTGCCTTTCAGAGATATAATTTTTCTAATTAGCACTCAAATGAAGGGCTGTCTCTAGCCTCTGATGGTCATTGTTGGCGTTTTCTACCTCCCCCCGTTTAGATCATGATGGGTGATTGAGCTGTCACAGCAACAAATAAAGGGCCTTTCAAACAATCCCTTTCTGTGTTTGATCGACAGTCGAGCTTCCCTTCATTTTTAATGAACATCATAATTGTTGGACATAGTCGGTGGGGAAAGGATACATTAATTAGAGAAAATTGTTTCGTTAAAGTAACCAGCTAAAGTAATTTGGTAGATTTGTTTCGAAATGTTCTTCTAATTACCAGGACAGAAATGCACATCGTTGTTGAATGTTTTGCAGATTTAATTATTGAACAATAATGAAAATCTTGTGTTAAAAAGTCATTGGCTGGTTCCGGCTCTCTGTCACGCAGTTTCCATCTGATGTTTATCTAACTGTATATGTTCAGACAGCTCACACTCTTTGTTAATGAGACTCCTGTGCTTTACCTGAAACATCACAACATGCCTCTGCTCAGTAAACAATTAAAGTAATGGAGCTGTGGGGAAAATGACTTATTTTCCATTACGCCCACCCTTCCCGCACACATATCAAACTTTACACTCCACCATTAGACTGTGACCTCATTACATAAACATAATGATCTAGGAGATGGGGGGTTGTAGTCTCGTTTACAGGAAATTTAGATGAGCAAAACCAACAATACAGGCTGAAAAAATGAATAGCTCATGCAGAACATTGATAATTACATTTGTGCTGAGGTTAGTCTGGCTTCGTCTCCTTTTTTAACGTACTGTAAAAAAGTTTTACGGAAGAAAAAAACTCAGTTCATTGATTAACTGTAAGTGATCTTAAAAAACTTGTTTATATGTAATTTCATTGCAAAATACTGTAGAATGGGTGGTTTTTAAAACTATGAATTACTAAATAATTTACTGTGAAAACAGTAAAAAAGACATTCCAAGAAGGCCATGCATATGATTATATTGTAAGTAAGTTTTGTTCTTATTTTTGATGTCTTTTGTGTTGCATTTTCCGTTATTTAGTTTCTGTTTATTTCATGTTACCCTGATATTGTCTTTGTGTGTATTTGACCATACATATGCACCATCTAAATAAGATTATTGGCCAGGTTTCTTGGACAATACACTCGTATTCCTTTCCACCTGTTTTAACATCCATTTTACAGTTAAAAGCAGATCAAGTTGATTCCCATATATCAATCATATCACCAATATGCCATCCTATCTTAACAAAAACATTGTCACTGTGGTTTTTAACAGGGAATTCGGTTTTAAAATGTAAATGAATCTGGATTTGTTTTTTTTATGCTAGGAGGCTGTAATGCACTTCTCACACAACAGTGTGCAGCTGCAGACAATAGCAGCAAACCTGAAGTCAGAAGGTTTTAGTTCCTCAAAGCAAATAGCACATATATCAACACTAAGCCTCCATTACGGCTTTGTCATGTCATCAGATACTAATTTTCTGCATTGAATTGTGACATAATACACCATAATGAGTGACAGAAGCCAACAAACACAAGCCTCTTTCCCCTCTCAGCTCCCACATCTCTGTAATCTAGAGTGTGCATGTTTGAATTAAGATAAACAGTTTTCCTTGGTTTCCATGACTACCACTTTTCAACCAAACTGCTTTGATTGTATTTAATCTGATGGTAATCATGGCTAAATGACAGACAGATGATAAGAAAAGCAGGATCCTTTTCTCACGGATGATTTTCTATTACCACCCAATCAGACTGCTGTCAAGGTTTCTTTTCACAGTGATTTGGCCATGACGCTGCGAGTGCCGGTATAATTGGCTCTTTAATATGGGTGATTAGGGCTCCATTGTAAATGACTCCGAATGAGAAACGTGAGGCAGTTCTTCCAAACTTCAAGTCACGTTGACAAATCAAAATCATTTTGTGATTTAAAATTCAAATTTAAGTAGTACATTAAATGTAGTCTAAAAACTATTGCGCCGTTGTGAGAGCATCAATAACGCCGCATCTAAATGTGGCGTCTGCATCTGCATCTGCTTCAGCACGAGACCAAAATTTCAGCGACCGCTGATTGGCTGAAACGCGCATGACGTCAGCTCAAGGATGTTTAAAGGGGATTGAAGTCTGGAAACAGAGCGCCGTTAACTTACAATGCTCGGATACCATGATGATAAACCAACCAGACGTAGTTTAAATGTAGGTAAATTACGTTTTATTTATTTTTGCCTGAAGACAAGCTATGGTCCGGCGTCTGCGTCTATCCGAGCTGACAGACTGAACGCTACTGTATTTATGAGCTTGTGAAATGAGTTGGAAGTTTTGAAGCAGGTGAGTGCGCATGCTTACGCCAAAACAAGTGTAAGTGTGTGAACTTGTTTAGTTTAGTAAGATTGTTTATCTGTCAGTGTCATGCAGATGGAGGCCCCCCTGTTGCCTACTTACTAACTGAATACAGGCTTTGTTTCTTGTGCGTTTGTGTAATTGAAACATCTGTTCAGTTTACATTCGCTCTGTTTTAGGTGGTGACCCATTTATTATGGTAAACACTGCTTGTAATACACAACCTCCTCATGCCAGAATGGGGGCCCTGGCATGGAAGCGGTGTGTTGGATGTGGATGCAAGATTTTGGACCGCTTCCTCCTGTTTGCTTTGGATGGATACTGGCACTGCCACTGTCTCAAGTGCTCCTGCTGCCAAGCCCAGCTGGCAGAAATTGGCTCGTCGTGTTTCACAAAGCGTGGCTTGATCCTCTGCAAAAGTGACTATATAAGGTCAGACTACAAGAACAGCATCATCATCATCATCTTTAATTAACTATCATTCACATCCTGAGCTAACAGATGCACTTGATGAAATGAAAGCAGTTATTTTTTTATGTCTAATATAGTGTCCTGTCACTGTAATAAGTAATATGAGGTTAGACTGAAAGGAGCAGTTCACCCAAAAATGACAATTCTGTTATCATTTACTCATCCTCATGTCATGACTTTCATTCTTCTGTGGAACACGAAAGAAGATATTTTGAAGAGTGATGATGTCCACATGGTTTTGGTTACCAGTGATTTTCATTGTATTGACAATAAATACAATGGAAGTCAATGGGAACCAAAACTGTTTAGTCATTCTTCAAAATATCATCTTTTGTGTTCTACAGAAGAATGAAAGTCATACAAGTTTAGAATGACATAACGGTGAGTAAATGATGACAGAATTGACTCTTTTTGAATGGTCTTGACTGGTTTCAACTAGGATTAGTTAAATTAAAATAGTTTGGTTTTAAATACTGTATGTTTCAATTATTTGTCAATACAATTGAAGTCCAGGATAAAATAAAAATGGGTAAGTGATGACAGATTTTTGTTTTTGGTGAACTATCCCTTTAAATTGGGAAACAAAGTGGACAAAAGTACAAAAAGCAATAGAAAGTAGGTTTTAAAGGTGTAAACTGTTTTCTGTATTTGCGAAAGAGGAAGAAGACTAATGACTTGCTTATTGAAACACATCTGTGATTATGATATTCACTACAGATTATTTGGTAACAGCGGAGCCTGCAGGGCTTGCAGCAAGTCTATCCCAGCAAATGAAATGGTTATGCGAGCACAGGGCAATGTTTTCCATGTCAAGGTAATTAACTGACCTATTTAAATACAGTTTATTCACATGATTTACGTTTTTTACCCCCATTTTATAGACTGATATGCTAAAGTGTGTTTTTGAGTGGTGGGGTGCCATGTAATGTTTTCTTCTCAATAATTGAATTTCTGTCTTTGCTCTTGTAGTGTTTTGTATGCTCCATCTGCCATAACCAGCTAGTACCTGGTGACCGCTTTCACTACGGGAATGGAAAACTATACTGTGAGCGGGACAGGCCAACAGCTTGTGCGCACAGAGATGATCACTTGGATTCACTCAGGGAGCACAACATTTCCGAACAGTAGTACTGCACTCATCATTTTTTTGCTTAGCTCTGAGAAAGAGACACTAATGGAGCACCTAGTTTCATATTCAAGACCTCCTATAACCCAGTATTTGCTTTGTCAGCTACAGTCCATTTTTGCGGAGGTCTAATATTGTGGAAATTCAACGTATATGGTAATATCTGGCAGTTTAAATGAGGTTAACCATTGGAGCTGAAAAGCAATATCAGTGAGCATCCTTGCGTATCATAATCAATTATGAATTGGTTTTGCACAGAATGACCTTTCTTATATGTTGTGGACCTGCAATTTGGCTGTGGTGTCTGTGAGTTTTGAAATAAGGAGGTGTACTTCACTTTCAGACAGTGAAATCGTGAAACCAGTGAAACCAATCTTCTACTGGTGTGTGTGAGTGACATTTATCTTTTGGTAATGATATGGATATTCTTCCTGGTCTGCAATTACAGTATCACTGCAATCAACCTGTCCGTAAATCAATTCTTGCAGCATCGAGAGAGCCCAGCTTCTCTGCATCCTTTGAAGCAGCACTCCAGATGATCTCTTGAAGAGCATAATGGGTTTTTTGTTTGTTTTAAAATAAATTAAGCGTGCTGTATAGGACCTATATCTTAAGTGTGTTGTCTATTAAGTAACATTTGCTTTGGTTAAAATAAAAATATATTCAGTGATCTTGTGCTGTGTTTTCAGCTACTGTGATATATTTCAAATGGTTTCTATATAATATATTGACAGAATACATGGAGAACATCACCCTCTGTTGGCTGAACCTAATTCTGTCACTCTTTAGAAAAACCTGTGAATAAGACTTTGTTAAAAGATGAGAACATTTTCCCAAAAAAATCAACCATTAACTTAGTAGCTATGTGCAGAATTAATCCATTAAATTACACAATCAGAGAAAAGTATTCTGAGTGAATATTTCTATTTAAGTTTACACAATAAATAAAACCAACTATTAATAAATGATCTGTAGTTATTGTAAGATGGATATTTTTTCTTGTAACCCAGCCGTAAAGAATGATAAATGTACTTCTCTATGCTTCTGACTATCAATCAATATTTCTGATGAGTGTTATTGATAAGTTTATATGTTCTGCCTATAAACTAAACCACGTTGGGTGCTTCTATGGACGCATTCCCTTTTGAATGAAAGCTGCTCTCCTGCATAGTAAGTCTTAATAAATTCCCATTAATTTACCTTAAAAATGATAAATAATAATAATACAGAATGTTGTCCATGACCCAGGAATACTTTTTTAAGACTTTTGCCCATGATAGTTTACATTATATTTTAGTGAATACCAAATGTTTGGATGCTTCACCCGGAAAACAACTTTTAAAAATTACTGATACTAATTTAGAGATCAAATTTAGCACTCTTATGGAAATATGATACAATTTTGTTATTATCATATAAATCTGACAAATTTTCAAATTGTCATAAATAATCATAACAGAAAAATGTTATGGAGTTTATAATAAAGATATGACTTTCTGTTACAAAACAGGCAGTTGATTTCATACATGTCCAATGTAGAGGACACCAGGACTTGTTATATTATCGTGACAATGTTACCAATTATTACACACTTTATTACACTCCTTTTTTCATGACATGCTTCATGACCCCAAGAACATGTATGCGAATTAGATAGTTTATAGATACATTGTATTGAAAATATTCATGGCCTTTTTTCTCACATATTGCATAAAGTAAAATCATACATCAATTCATTCTGTTATATCTTTCATAGGTGAGAATCAACTTTATGCGAAGCTTGGTTAAAAAAATCATGAAGCCTAAAAATGGATTGGTGAATTAAAAAAAAAGTAATTTGTGTAATATAATTTTATTTTTTAAACATCTGAGTGCTGGTGTCCACTACAGAGGAGTATTAAGAAAATATAATTTCTTTCTGGGTCTAATTCACAGGAATGAGCAGTAGTGCTTCAAAAGCACAAGTCCCCAAAGAATAAGTCATAACAAAAGAACGTGGTCCTGCCTTATAGAATGACAGTTGCGCTACTTCTACAGAATAAGTTTCTACGTCAAATAAATACTTGAAGGATTCTCAGTCTAACATTATTTTTGAAGACTCCTCCCAACATACAGCTCTTCTGTTTGAGCTTTCCTGTTGCTTAAACTATAGAGCATGGCACTTGCAACACTAAGGCCATGGGTTCAATTCCCAGGGAAAGCACGAGTATCTTACTTGTGATGCAAGTAAGTGTATCTTGAATGCAATGTAAGTCGTTTTGGATAAAGAATCAAGAATTGCACGTCTTTGAACAATACCAAACGTTGCAAAAGAAATATGATTTCAGCATTTTAATTTATTTTAATATAATTTTAATAATTTTAAGTCATCCTATGATGGGGGGCCCCCTAGTGGCCCCCCTATAACCCTGAACTACTGTTATAAAATGACTCATAGAAAGTTCTATTGAATCATATTACTATATAGAATAATGTAAAACAGAATGACATGTGTTTTAAAATAATATGCAGAAAGAACAAATTTTTGTTTTGAGTGGTGGTTTTGTTTTGCTTACAACGTCAAAGGTCATGGGTTCGATTCTCAGGGAAAGCAAGAACTGATTAGAATGTTAATGTGTTCCTTGAATGCAATGCAAACGCTTTGGATAAAAGCATCTGCCAAATGAATAAATCTAAATGTAAATATATAAGTTGTTATTTCTACAGAAACAAAGTCTGTAAAAAATGAATAAGGCTCCAACAATATATTGTTGTGTGCTGTTCCTACATTTACATTTATACATTTTGCAGACGCTTTTATCCAAAGTGACTTACATTGCTTTCAAGAAACACATTGACATTCTAATCAGTTCGTGCTTTCCCTCGGAATCGAGCCCATGACCTCGGTGTTGCAAACGCCACGCTCTACTGTTAAAGCTACAGGAGAGCTATTTTGTTATTTCTGAATAAAGTCCTTATACATTATAAGTCCTTACAGAATTGGTGTCTTTGCTCTTACAGAGCCAGACCGTTGTGTTGAAGCCTCTGTGTTTGTGAAGCTGTTATTGATCACATGATCGAGGGTGGACTAGCCGGGGCTGAACTGGGTGCGGGAACAGAAACTCGTTCTTGGGTCGTTCTGCCACCCGCCTCCCCTCGTTCCGATATTAGCAGCAGAGCTCAGCGTTCACCCCAAATGCCCGGGTTTAAACCCCTACATTTACAGCAAACCATCAGCTGAAGCATGGGACCCCCTCCGCCTCAAGGCCATGCTAAGGACCGAACGACAAATAAAGAGCTTTTCGCTTGAGACGGAAACATAACAGCCTTGTTTTTTGGGAGTGACTCACCTCCCCTTCCCCAGAGTTTGATTCAAAAAGAGTTCACAACCAAGATGGCCGTCGATCCCATGCAGGTAGGAAAAGTTTTTTTTTATCCCGTGCAAAACTGATGCAAAGAATATTAAATGGTGTAAAGTGTGCGCGGCGACTTTAATGCTTTAAACTCATAGTATGCGCTCTAAAAGCAGCTCTCTCAAATCTCTACTTTTCTTCCTTTGGGACGAGCTTCTCCCTCCGCCGAAGAGCTCAAGACACGGGGAAACGGGGAACAGGGCATGAAAAAAGTCTTATGACAGGAGTTTAGAGCATGTATTTATTTTCAGTCGTAGTACTATCTCCATGTAAAATTGGACTTATTTTATCCGACGTTGCCTAGTGGAAAACACGGAGTTTTGAAGGATTGGGATTGAAACCACTGGCTGTGTCTTAACTCGGAGAGCTGACTAACTAGACTGCAAACTGGGTTGAAAACAAAACCCCAAACAGATTCAAATAAAGGTAATAAACAGTAGTTTAGTAAGTCCACCGCCGCTCACTACCATTATTACCAACACAGCATCCCAAGGCATAGTGTAGTAAAGTTTACTGGAAGAACAGTGTGAACTTCTGTTCTGGTGGTTTCTGCTTGTTTTCTACAAAGGATTTTGTATTTTTTTTGGTTGTTGGGGGTTGTCTTTTTGTTTAGTGCTGAACTTCTGGCTTGTTTCTAACATTTTGAAACTAGTTATCACGATTGTAAACCGACTGTTTACAGTGTACACTTGTCTTTTAATACCCTAAGTGGTTTGTCAGGAAATATAAACTGACAAATGAAACAATTTATGCATTAAAGGTTACATTTTAATTTTGAGGCGTCTTAAATGTCGACATAAGGTATGGCAATTCAATGAGCTGTCATCCATTATAACTTTAATATAAAGTGCATTATTGTGTGAGACTTCTAGACTTTCACTCTTGCTACAGTAGTTATTTGTTTGAGTGTCCATTATCACTTTGTATGTTGTTCACAGACATAATCATCATGATTATGTGTAACACATCACAGTTGTCTGGTATGTAAAACCTTGTCCCAGAATTGTGGAGTGTTTTCCAGCTATTTTAAACTGGAAATGACACTGTTGTTACCAAAACATGTTTTGTCAGCATTGTTCCCAGAACTGATAAGTCCAAGAACATAATGGAAAGTGGAGGAGAGACTGCTGCATAATTTGGTTGAATGTGATGAATGCGAGGTCTGATGTAGTTTGTTAAAGTGCTCTTCAGGACTCTCTTCAGCATAGGAAGGGAGATTTTAATAAGCAAAGCGCATTATTAATGAAACCATTTTTTTTGTTTTGCGGATCATGCTGTTTTAATATTGGTTTTGTGTGTGTGACTGGTGTCCTGAGTGTGGTGAGTGAGAAAGAGATAAGGTGCAACTAAATAGTAACTAAAATGAAGTACAGAAGCTGCTTTTCCATGACCTTCAGTTAACCCATGAGTCAGTGCTGAACATGTAAGAATGGTGTCAGTTTATTTAGTTTCTTTTTCTTTTTTTTTGCAGACAGTGAAATGTGCATGACGACTTGGTCACCAAATCAAAAAATTTGAAAGATTCAACCCAGTTTTGCTGTTAGTCGTAACTGAAAGGCAAAATGTAATCGACATAATTCTTCTTTTAAATTTTTTTTATTAAGCCTAAAGTACCCTATCTGTTTTCTGGCGATATTGGATATATTTTAATTGGTCGAGATTGGATATTTAAATGCACATTCTCTCTCTCTTTTTTTTTTACTTTTACTTTCATATAGACTTTTACTTAGTCTTTCAAAACACTCATATTATTGTAAAATACAGTGGAATCCGGTTATGTCGACGACCTCGGGGTTGCAAAAAAGCGTAGAGATAACCGAGGATCGAGATAACCAACACCCAATATGGCGATTTATTTGATGAAGCGATCCGCATGCTATAAAAATGTACACACACTGTATATGTTTGCTAACAGCAAAAGGCATATGTGCACCAACTAACAGCAGAGATTTACCAGTATACAATAAAAAACACCTTTGATTCTCGATACAAACCTTTAATTATATTCTCCAACATTGCAAACACAATTTCACTCACAGCGCAAACAGTCACAACATATTCATGAGGTCATCACGCTGTACTAGATTGCATACTTTCTTGCATTCTGCCTGTCTAATGTGCTTTCTCAACAAATTCGGCTTCGTCCCGTCTTTTAACAACCGGGTTCTTCAATCCGCAGTGGCGCTGAGCAGAGCGCATGTTAGAACAGAAGCAGTGTGTGTGTGTTTATCTAAGCCTCACACTCATTAGTTGGTAACCGCTCGCTACGATCAATGTCAAAATATTTGAGAAAACCAATTAAATCAGAGAAGGCTTTATGTGCACACAGAAGCGGATGAGGCTTTGGGATGTGGGTGGGACCCACGGCAGCACTTGCTGCTCGTTGAGAAGCGTAAGAACGATATGTGGCTTTACTTCACAGAGTCCTGCTGTGAGAGAAGCGTCACTGACAGAGCGACATGCAACGCAATCTCAGCACATGCGCAGTGAATTAGGTACGATCATTAGTCACGAGATAACCATGTGAAGTGGCGAATTTGTCCCTCTTTTGTGCTCGAGATATTAGGGTTTGGCGACATAAAAGAATCAACATTACCGAAAAGAAAATGCTAAGACAAATAGGGAGTTTGGCGGTTCCACTTCAAAAACGTCGACATAATAGGATTGGCGAGTTAACGGTGAGTCGAGATAAGTGAATTCCACTGTATGTCTTTAGCAAAATCTCAAAATAAATAATGTATTTTTTTTTCCATGCTGTACATTATAATATTGATGCTGAAAATCACTTCTTTTAGTGATGTATATTTAGACATAATATATATATATATATTTTTACTTAACTGAAAATAACTTATTAGCGAATCCCTGTACATGTTAAAATTTAGATGTGTTTGAGTAATAGGACCATTATGGATTCAGATTTATTTTTCTAATAGTCTTTGCATATTTGACAGTATATTCCCTTAGACCAGAACCAGAACATTCTGCTGAAAGTTTTCAACGCTTTGTTTTGAAGCTTTATTTATGGCTCCACTTTCTTTTAGAGGAAGATTAGAGGAGCCGTGTCAGTTCTCTTAAATATTGTCATGAGCTCATGAAGAGCTGGGCTAAGCAGGATTTGGCTCACCCACTCAGACCAGTTATCCTCCCTGCTGATGTCAGTGATGCTGTATTTCTGTATGTGTACGTGTGTTTTCATTTGTGCTGTGTGTAGGGTGCACTAGCAGATGTCATTGTGCAATATTATTATTACCTCCCAAATTAGTGCACTAAATTATGTGATATTATATTACTCATGTTTCTCCAAGCACCGATCAATCCTTAGGAGGGAAACGTGTTGATTCAGAATGTTTCTTTCATCTTTTGATTGAAAAGAAGACCTTAATGTGAAAGTTGTAAGTTATCGACAGTGAAATATGCTGATATGTTTTGTGATGACTTTAACAGGTTTATTTTGTACAGGCTCACATGGTTTCGGAGCAGCTGGGCCTGGGGCACAACCTTGACCTGTCTGATACCATGGTGCAGCAGAAGCTAGATGAAATCAAGGAGCAGATCAAGAGGGAGATCCGCAAAGAGCTGAAGATCAAAGAGGGGGTGGAGAACCTTAGAAAGGTCACCACAGAAAAAAAGAGACTGGCATATGTTGATAATATGCTCAAGAAGTCCAACAAGAAATTAGAGGAGCTGCATCAAGAGCTGCAGGAACTCAACGCTCATATTGTGGTAAAGGATCCAGAGGATCTTCTCTTAGGTATGAGCAAAGCTGTCATAAGTTAATATCAACACATCTGGAGTGCGTGTGTGTGTGTGAGAGATAAATGTAAATGCAAAAGTACAGTGCTTAACAAATTTGCTAGACCACCACTCACACAGCTGCCCTAAACTAACAGTAAGAAAAGAGTGAATGGTTTAGTGAATGTAAAGATGGATCACAAAAGTTTAATCAAAAACAAGTCTTTGTGAACAACTAGAACCTATTTGGAAGTCAATAACAACAGAGACTGTAGTAAAGTGCTGCACATAAAAAGATTGCAAGCTGTTATCAAGGACGGCATACAAAATATTACGTTTTTTTTTTGGTTATTATGTGCGAATAAAGACTATTTAGTTGTTTCAGTTTATTAGCTTAAAATGAAATAAAAATAAATAAAATGCTTTTGACAGATCCCTAAAATATGTTTTCTCTTTATGATAGCTGGACTAATAAATTTAAGTACTGTGCTTGTAAGTGTTACATGTATTATACATTGGAATCCGGTTATGTCGACGGCCTCGGGGGTTGCAAAAAAGAATCGAGATAACTGATGATAAAAAATGTACATACACTGTATATGTTTGCTAACAACAAAAGGCATATGTGCACCAACTAACAGCAGAGATTTACCAGTATACAATAAAAAAACACCTTCGATTCTCCATACAAACCTTTAATTATATTCTCCAACACTGCAAACACAATTTCCACCATTTCCAGGACACTCGTATTTCATCATTGGACTGTAGTATTGAGACATAAATCAGCACAATGCCAAATGATTTTGTCTCGTTATAACACCGTAAACAACTTAAAATACTCCTGATTCTCAAATATTACTTGTTTAAGGTCGTACAGATAAGATTAATTCACTTTTGTAAAAGAAAGAAAACAAACAGGCTTCTGCCCTCTTGGTTTCTTGTATAGCACATCACAAAAATCTATCGAAATTTGGGATATAGGCTACTCATATTTTGCGCATGTATATTCCTTTCAAGAAAGTTTCAAATACTGCATTTATTTGATAAAAATAAAGATGTTTCTTTATTAATCGGTACAGTCTTGCAGTTTCCAGTGGGCCATTCATTGTTGCTCTTTTTGAAAAAATGTCTTGCTCCATAGGTTCCATAAAGCACTTTTTGATTGCTTTGAAGATAATAAATATCAATTACATGTGAGATATTTGAGCACTGTAATACAATACAGGTGTAGCAGTTCATTTTTGAACTGAATGATTACAGAGCAACCTCCTTTGAACTATAATATATTGTTGTGAAGATATCTGCCAGAAGCTTAATCAAATCTCTTGCCTTCTAACCACATCCTGGCAGTGTCGCCATGTCTCACACCTCTGTGTTGACCACCTCAGTCTGTGTCCAATGAGCAGAAATCGGCAGATTTGCTTCCAGATGCTGCTGCAAGACGGCAGCGCTCCAGTGCCAGTGCCTTACCGATGATGTCATAGGGCTATGTGTTGCTCAGCACTTGTTAGGAGCCGTGCCAGGGGACTGGGTGAGGCTGCTGCTCTCACTTCTGACCCGGGTCAAGCGTTTTGCTCCTCATTACATTTACTTATTACGTCAAGGGCACAAGGTGTTTGTTTTTGCGTATAGCATGTACACTACTGAACGTTTACAATAATTACGTCCCCCCCCCCCTGCTGAACAAGGCTGCATTTATTTGATCAAATACAATAAAACAGCAATATTGTGAAAATTATTACAATTTAAAGTAGCTGTTTTCGATTGGAATGTATTTTCAAAGGTAATTTATTCATGTGATGTCAAAGCTGAATTTTCAGCATCATTACTCCAGTCTTCAGTGTTACGTGATCCTTCAGAAATCATTCTAATGGGATGATTTACGGCTCAATTGTTTTCAATTATTGTTTGTGCTCAAGTATGAATAATTTTTCTTATTATCAGTGTTGAAAATATGTTTGTGGAAAAATAAAATTGGAATGAGTGAGCCTTGCTGAATAAATATTTATGTTAAAGTATTTTTTATTACAATGTTATTATTATAGTGTTTTCTCAATGATCATGTGACACTGAAGACTGGAACTTTACCATCACTGGAATAAACTACATTTTAAAATGTATTAAAATAGACAACAGTTTTTTTTTAAATTGTAATTATATTTCATAATATTACTGTTTTTACTGCATTTTTTTAATCAAATAAATGCAGCCACGGTGAGCTCAATAGTCTTTGCAAAAACATCTTTTGAACTTTAGTGTACCGCAAGTACAAAATAAAATGCTAGTCCTGAATGGTGTAGGCCTGTAATCTACTTTTAAGCACCTCTTAAGTCTCCTTGTAATATGTTAGTAATACCTGCTGTGTGGGCACGTTATTTTCATACCCTGTGGACTCTGTTTATAATAACCACAACAGAGGCATCTGTATTTATGCCTTGTGTAATGATGTGACTCAGGATTCTCCAGGTGCTCAACAAAAGACAATTGTTCCTCATTAACATGTGCTTCCCCCATACTAAGTTGCCCTGTGAAGATTTATTAAGCACAGACAGCCTTCTTGCTTCCTCTCTGAAACTCAACAACCTTTATATTTGATATATGTTGCCTATGAAGCAGTTTTGTTTAGATCATAGCTCTAAATAGGTTTTTGGAGATGTTATTTTTTTTTTTTTTGTGATGTTATCATATCCTTTAACTACAGATTAAATGGTATAAATCTCATTGATGCTTCATATTGTTGGAGGTGGAATGGAGAGCCATAAATAGAGCCACATATATGGCTGGGTAAAATAAACAATAATAATAATTTCTTAATATTTTTGATGGCATGATATATACACACTAGTATTGTTCAAAAGTTGTACAGTCGTCTTCTCATCAAGGGCTGAATTTATTTGATGGTAAAGTTGAATTTTCAGCACCATTACTCCAGTCTTCAGTGCCACATAATCCTTCAGAAATCATTCTAATATACTCAAGAAACATTTATCTGATGGATTTATCACACTTTTTAAGGGTTCAAAGGAGGAACTAAAGTCCTTCCATGTGTATATATGAATATCAGCAATAGCAATATATCTTATCAGAAAAAGTGTATAGAAAATAGAAAAATAGAAACGGCCTATTGCATGCCTCAGGTAGCCATGTGTGACCACTAAAACAGCGTTTACCCTATAGTTCGTTCTTAAAATTTAGATGTATCGATCAAATAAAACAGAATTTAATATTGAGTCAAAAAAATTATATGATACATTTTTAGCACATGCAACAATGGTGTGAGGTGGCTTTGGAGAAAGTTAATATTTTAGATGATGTCTCTGATTAAAAATTCCAATAATTTAATAATACAGTTAATCATTTTTTGTGGAATAGATTTTATACTTCTGATGCTGTTATGTAAAAGTGGAACAGACGTTATTGCAAACTGAAAGCAATAGATTTTTTTTCTAATACATTAAAACCACATGGTTTGAGTAAAGACTTTGAAGATATATATTTTTTTATATTATGAGCCTGTTATTTTCTCTTTCCCCTTTGGATATATTGGCTAATTGTCAGTTGAGTAACTGGTCTAGTATTGATTGAATACACGTGTTGGTTATGTAAGAAATTGTAAAAAAGAAGAAATGTTTCTAAATGACTGAAACATTTGTTGGGGTTATAAATGCACTTGATATTTGTAATGTAATGCATGTAATGCTGTTTGAATACGCAGCAAATGAATTTCAAGTATTGTACACTCTTTAGAAGGAATTTATTTTCAATGTAAAAAAATATATATATATATACAATAAAACCTCGGTTTACGAGTGACTTTGTATACGAGCAAATTGATGTACGAGCATGGAGGGTCAAATCGGTGTACAAGCATTGTATCGCAGTGCGAGAAATTTTTTTTCCCTCATCCACGCACATTTTTGTGTGGAAAAGTCCTAACGCTCAGCATCGTCACGCACGTTTTTACTGGAAATATCCTAAACACAGCCTCTCATAAAACAGTCACGCGGTTCCAACCCCTTTATCAGCCCATAACCCGTTCATTCTCTCAGCGTCGCTTGGTTTGGCTGCATCATTCACCACAGTGATACTTTTATCAGTGATTTACAGCGGTTTTACCTCGTGTTGTTAACATTAATTGTGATCGCTATTGTTCGCTATTGTATTGTTCACGTAGTAAAATATACACGCACAGTACATCTAAGCAGTAACTGTCACGGTTCATGAATTCATTGTCTCCTAGTTCTGCCTGTGTGTGTGTGTGAGTGAGTGAGTGAGAGAGAGCACTGACACACCTGATTCTCATATCATCTGCCTATTTAATTCACTTCTCTCCCGTCTTCCATGTTCCACGACCTTCACTCTGGATTATCACTGTTTTTTTTCTGCACTATTATAATAAATTCACTCATTTGCACTTGAATTCGGGTTTTGTGTTTTCCCTTGCTTTCCCCGCTCCCCCTCCTCCCTCCTCTCATCTCCCTCACGCCAGCAGCGACGCTGCTCAAAGCTGAAGTGCATTACAGTAAATTGTCAAGTATTTTTTGAGTTTAATTGTCAATTATTAATTAGTATTTATATGAGATCGTAGTGGTTATAATTTTAACCGTAATTAATAGGGTAAAACCTATTAATATGATATGTACTTTATTAACATTTCTTCTTTTTCAAAAAAAATTGTTTATGTAGAACCTTCATATTGTTGATTTAACAGAAAAGTGATTCATGTGGTTGAATTGACTTTACCAACTGTTTTGCTATATGTTGAAGTCTAAATGAGAGATTCTGTCAAAAAGATTTGTTTTTTCACCCAGCTCTGCAGTCACATATAGTGCCGTTGGTGAGAGCTGATGTTTTTGTTTGAATTTAATAGAAGTCTAACTGGTTTCATTTACCTATAGAGGTGGGGGGGGGGGGGGGGGGGTGTTTGTTTCTTTTCTAGTCTGGACATGTAAAGTAGTGTTGTGCTTCATTGAAATAATTTCGGTTTTCGCAGTCCCTCATCACAGCCACACAAAAACATTCCTGGAAAACTGCAAGACTTAAGCAGTCACAGTCATAAGAGTGCTTCCATCATATGGACATTTAAATAGTTTGCACCAATAGAAAAGACAAATTAATTCAAAGCATAAATATTTAGTTAGTTGGATTAGTGCAGCTTCTAAATGTGAAACAAAACGTGTTTCTGAAAGGTCAAATAAAGAATCAGGTACTTTTGTTGCAAAATCTTTCCTATGAATCTGGAGCTTGCTACAGAATGCTGCAGAAACTTAATTTCTGTTGCTCTCATATTACTTACCGGCTCGCTTCTCACTCGTGGCCTAAAGAAAGTATCATTGTTCAACTAGTCCTTTCTGTGTGGTGAAGTAATTGAAGATATGGTCTACTAAACGAAATGCGTTCAAGCCTCCCGCAGGGGTTATCCATCATCACCATTGTACCCTTGAGCAAGACACTTACCGGTAAATAGATAATCCACCCAAATGAAAACATTAAGTTGCCCTCATGCAAACCCCCAGCAACTGATTATGTTTGGGAGAACTATCCGTTTAACTGGTTGCTCCAGGAAGTCTTTCCTTGAATCTTTCTTCAGATCCTACTAACTTTGTCATTTTTTTCCCAGAGTGCCCTCTTACGCTGGACAGCCCCAAAAGTGAAGCACGAACATATACTAGCAGCAGCAGACTAGCGGCCCTGAAAAAACAGAACGATATTGAATTGAAGGTGAAGCAGGGGGCCGAGAACATGATCCAGATGTATTCAAATGGATCCTCAAAGGTAATGTACCATTTGGTTTTATTTAATGGCTATTTTGTGCTTGAGGCTTCTTCTTTTTTTACCGGTGCTATAGAATCCGGGATTCTGTTGTTTATAAAGCACAGGAGAGAACACTATAGTTCCATCTTGACCCTCAATTTATTGACAGATTGTTTTTAATGTTTATGAAAGAAGTTTCTTAAGCTCACCAAAGCTGCATTTTTTTTAAAATCTACAATACAGTGAAAATATTATTACAATTTAAATAACATGTAATTTATTCATGTGATGTCAAAGCTGAATTTTCAGAATCATTACTCCAGTCTTCACTGTCACATGATTGTTCAAATATTATTGTAATATGATGATTTGGTGCTTCAAGAAACTTTTTTTTTATCAATGTTAAAAACAGTTGCTTAGTATTTCTGTGGAAACTATGATTATTTTTTTCCTGGATTCTCTGAGTAGAAAGTTCAAAAGAACAGCATTTATTTGAAATCGAAATCTTGTATAACATTGTAAAAGTCTTTACTGTCACTTTTGATTCATTTATTGCGTCCTTGCTGGAAAAAAGTTTTAATTTTTTTCAGATAAAAAAGTCCAACACATAAAATGTATCCAAATTCACTTAGAAACACAGAACTCCTGCTTTTCTTTAAATTATATGTTAGAGTGCAGCTTTCCTGAGAGGTTTGACCTCAGGAGTGGTGAAAACCTGGTGAGCTTTTCCCCTCTGGTTACACACACACACACACTAACACACCGTCAGGATGTGGAGTGTTAACAGGCCTGAAGCACAGTGCAGCCCTATGGGAAATTAAACCAGGGCTGATGTCAACCAGGAAATGACTTGTAAACGGAAGCCTTTCCTTCTCAGTCTGTCAGATGGGATATAGTCCCTGGAATATGTTTAGCCTTTGACCAGCTTTTACAAGAGTACTCCCAATGCTTAAAATGTTATTATAGGTGACTAATTGTCTAATAAAGCGAAGTGAAAATCATTTTTTTCCTGTCGAACAAATTTCATCACTTAAAATCTGTATTTGTATTTGCATGTTGTTGACCTTTCAGGACAGAAAACTGCTTGCGACAGCACAGCAGATGCTTCAAGACAGCAAAACAAAGATCGAGTTCATCCGAATGCAGATTCTCAAAGCAAGCCAAATCAGCGATCTCAGCTTCGATAACAATGATGTCATTGGTAACACTCAAATGTAGTTCCTCTAGCATTAGCATGTACAGTTCAACAAAACGCAAACTAATAAATATATTTGTGACGTTGTGCTGCAGCCAAACCCATCATCAGTCCACTGGACCTGCGGGTGGAGGAGCTCTGTCATCACACACGGATAGAGTACGCCGTGGCCGAGGGTGCCAAGAATGTCATGAAGCTGTTGGGCTCTGGCAAACTGGCTGAGAGGAGGGCGCATTCGGAGGTATTTTCAACTGTATTGTCATCATCATCATTATCTAAAACTGACCTCATGGTGCGTCTGACTTTTAGCGCACTTAAGTTTTGAACATGTTTATAGTTTTTACCATCTGACCTTTGCGGTTTGTACTCTGTACAAGGTGGTCCGAGAGACCACCAGCATTGTATGAGCTAGAATGGAATAATTTTTTTATTTGACACTTGCATGTAAGCAAGGTCGCAAGCTTGCTTGTGTGAAATAAAATAATTTAATTTGTAATGTTGCTTAAATGATGGAAACAAAATATTTTATTCCAGACTAGCAAGATTACAAATTAAATTAAAGAAAATAAATTCATTTATTTTATAAGCTTTCATGTAAATGTGAAGAAAAAAAAATGTTGACAGACATGGTCACTCACTATCTCCTTGTTAAATCGTGACACAGCAAATACTGTTTCCAGGGCCAAGCCTCTACATTTCAAGTGATAAATCTCACCAGCTGTATATGAGCACTGTTTAATTATTTATACCACACATTTAAGCTAAGCTTTAAAAACCCACAGTGTACAAAAACTCTCTGGTTTCATGGTGTCCCGGACGCCAATATTTTAATGATTCATAAAAGCATAATCACTTGTATGTCTGAGATTTTGGTATGGAGAGAAATGTCAGGGTCATGATTTTTGATTGTGCTACTGCACACCATGAGAGTTTGTTGTTTGCTTTTGGGATCTGATAGAACGTTTGTACCCGGAAATATTGCAGCAGATGAACCAGCATTATAATCAAAAAAGAGCTGCATGTAAAAAAAATTATTGAGGTTTGAAACAACATAAGGATTAGTTAGTAATGACAAAAAAATTATTGTTGGTGAACTACCATATTTCCCCCGCATATAACCCGCAGACGCAGACAACCCGCATCCTCATATAGCCCGCGGGGTTTGTGATTTTTTTTTTGTGGCATAACCCGCACCCTTATATAACCTGCACCCATAGATTGATGAAGTTTTTTTGTGTAAGTTCACATTTCGTATTTCGAATGTTGCTCGCATGACGTCAATTATCCATAACTGTTTAGGCTCGGTACACAGTGCTTGTGCGCGAAATCCAAACAATAAGACAGAATCAGAACAAAAAGAAAAAGCCGTCTCTCTCGCTGTGCAGCAGCGTGACTCTTAAGAAGCGTATTCTACAACTGTTGATCATCAGATGAGATGAGAGCCCGCCCTCATGGCAGCACAGCCAATCACGTCTTCTTGCATGATTGACAGGTCAGACAGCCTATGCCACCTGTCACAAGGGCCAGAGATGACAACCCTCGCAAGAAGAAAAATACAGCAAAAAAAACCTTACTTCCTTAGGGACGTAACAAATATATTGAAATGTTATTACGTGTAAAAAATCTGTGTTATAGCCCGTACCTTTATATAACCCACACCCCCCCTGCGGGGCTTGTAAAATCTGGTATAACCCGCGGGTTATATGCGGGGAAAATACGATATTCTTTTTACTGTCGTTGTTTTCAGCATCTCCAAAGTAAGGTTCATATATGCATCCATGTAACTGCCATTGATTACTCCTTTGTAATTCTGTGAAATCCAGGCCCAAGCTAGATTCAATGAGTCCAATCAGAAGCTGGATTTATTGAAGTATTCCCTTGAGCAGAGACTCAATGAGCTTCCGAAGAACCACCCCAAGAGCAGTCTGATCTTGGAGGAGTTATCGCTCATGTCCTCACCAGCCCTCAGTCCCCGCCAGAGCTTCATATCCACACAGAACCACAATAGCGCTGTCAAGAACCAGTACAGCACCAAACCAGCTGCACTCACAGGTGATCAACGTGTATTACCTTCAGATTTAGCTTAACATATTATTTAAGCCGGGGTCAGTTTAACCGTAAACACTATTAAGGATGCATAAAATTGATCAAAAGTGGCGTTAAAGACGTTAATGATCTTATAAAAGACTTTTAATTTGAAATTTGAATTTTCCATTCATCATAGAATCCTGAAAAAAATAAAGCTGCACAACAGTTTTGAACATTGATCATAAGAGGTTTCCTGAGCTCTAATGATGCTGAAAATGTATCTAAAAATATTCAAATAGAAAAACTTTATTTTAAATCCTAAATATATTTTACAATATTACAGTTTTTTACTGTATTTTTGATCATACAGTTGCAGTCTTGGTGAGCTGAAATGATTTCCTTCAAAAACATTTTTAAAAATCATTCTTATCCCAAAATTTTGAACAGCAGTGTATTTTAGTGGTGATTGTTATTGACTTAAACAGGCAAATTAGAGGTTCGACTCATGGGCTGTCAGGACCTATTAGACAATGTTCCAGGCCGGTCAAAAGCCACATCGGTGCCGCTGCCCGGTTGGAGCCCCAGTGAAACGCGCTCCTCTTTCATGAGCCGTGGGAACCGCAGAGGAACCAGTGCTCGAAATCTCTCCAAAAATGATGACTTGTCAAGTTGAGTGCTTCCTTTCAAATGGATTTTTACAAACCTTTTATTAGACTTCATACAATTAAAAATCAAAGGACAATGACAGTTGAGGAGCTTAATATGTATATGTGTTTCTGTTTGTCTCCAGATGAGATCAGTGCAGTTTTGAAGCTTGACAACACTGTAGTTGGTCAGACCAGTTGGAAACCTGTCAGTAATCAGTCATGGGACCAGAAGTTTACATTAGAGCTAGACCGGGTAAAACTCACAGTACATGTTTATTTATACTCAACACAATCATAACACTCCTGCATCTTGTTTCTTTACGCTGTAGCAAATGTTTGTGTACCGTAGTCTCGTGAGCTGGAGATCTCGGTGTATTGGAGAGATTGGCGGTCTCTTTGTGCAGTGAAATTCCTGCGACTGGAGGACTTCCTGGACAACCAGCGGCACGGAATGTGCCTTTACCTTGAGCCACAAGGGACTCTGTTTGCAGAGGTACCTTTACAATATTGTCTCTCAGCGATCAATACTTTCTCACAAAGAGCCCTCTGATTAGCAGCATGGAGCTCTGTGAGAAAGTCAGAGCAATTCCTCACGCTCGGTGGCCCCTGAAACCCCCGGGCAGGTTTTCCCACCTTTTGCTTCGTTAAAGAAACTGAGCCTAGTAGATCTGAAGTGGAATTTGATTAGTTTTCAGAGCTTGGTTTAAAAGCCATTTTTGTTGCAGGTTACCTTTTTTAATCCAGTCATTGAGCGAAGAACCAAACTCCAAAGACAGAAGAAGATTTTTTCAAAGCAACAAGGTGAGGGCATCTCCTCTTCTTGGTAGGGTATTATGATATTTTTGTAAATTAAATGCCCTTTAAAGGGTAATAATATGAATTATTAAAAAATATATATTTGAGAAATATCTTTGTAGGACTTTTTGCCCGACTTGTGTCGTTTTTTTTAATAGTGCATTCTATTTGAACACCTGATTGTATATATAGAGGAAGTACCCAATGACCTACTACAATTGTCCAACAGTTATATTATTTTTTTAAGTGTGCTGGATACTGTGTCTCATAATGCAATTGATTAAACTGTAAAAAAGTTGGATTAAAAATGCAAAATATTATTATTTTTTTTATACGATGGCAACTGGGCGCCACTTACTGAAATCATCATGAGTTGATGGGGTAAACATTAAAATTGCCTCAAAAAAGAGAAAGAGATTGATTTCAACCTAAATAACTTATAATGAGCCAATTATATTTATGCAATGCCTTTTCACAATGAAGGCACAATGCTTGAAATGAAGCAAAACAATGGTTTGTTCCCACCTGTCATCAGATGTGAGCTTCAGTCCCAAATCTGCACCTGCACCTTCTGATTTTTTTCCTTTGTGAAACACCATTTGGTTCAAGTTATGCTATTGTTGCTTCTTGTTTACATTACCATGATCTCTAAGTACAGGGGTTTATAGGGGTCTGATGAATGTGTTTGTTCTCTACTATGTCTGTAGGGAGAACCTTTCTGCGGGCCCCTCAGATGAGCATCGGTACATGGGGCCGGCTGGTGAAAAGGGCCATTCCCTCTCCTAATAACTCCTTTAGTCCTCAAGTGGCTGAGCTGGCAGCTGAGACTGGACATAGCAGTCACCCAGGAACCCCTGCTCTGAGGAGGTATGAACATACAATACACACTTACACTGGTAAACAAGTCAGGGCTTTTATGTGTCTGTTTGTATTTCTCTGGTCCTTCTCTAGTGACCCAATAGTGACAAAACTGGACTTTGACAAAGACGCTACACCAAAGCATTACTCCCCTGTTAATATAAGAGAAGTCCTGCCTGAGGAACAGATCTCCAATAAAGAGAGAGAACAGGTAACATCACTCGCTATCATGTGGTTGCTGTAGCGATAAGCCACCCAGGCATCTGAATTGCCATCTGTTTCCTTGAAAGCACAGTTAAAGACCCTGAGGATAAAGATCTGAAGCAGACGTGTAATTCATGTTCAGTCTCTCATCTGCCCCCTTGCATTTGAAAGGAATAGGAAATGCCTTCACCGTTACTTTTATTAACATAAAGATAACCGCCATCCAGTCTCATCTTGTATAAACAGTGTGCAGCTGAAAAGTCTTTTTCTTTTTTCGTTTACAGGATACTTTGACCGCATTTGACTACCGAAATGACAGGAATAGCATTATTGTTCAGTCTGATCTTGAGGAAGTTGGGGAACGTGAGACTCAACCGTCAGCATTACAGCTCATAACAGTCCAAAAGAACACAGAAATAAGGTGAACTGTTTATATTGCTCATATTTTTCTTGTACTAATAAATATACACTTGTCTGAAGGTTTTTTGCTGTTTTAGGGAAGAAGAGGAGGAAGAACAGTTTCATTTCAGTTTTAAAGACTTTAAATGTGTTGCAGTGTTAGGACGAGGCCATTTTGGAAAGGTACTTATTATGTCTTATTATTTAGAGGTGATTGCTAATTCAATATTACTATTGAATGTATTTAATATACTTTGGCTGTTTTTGTGCATGCTCATTTCTGTTTTTACGTTTAGAATGTCTTTGTCATTCTATTACGCTCACTTCAACAGTTTAATAACAGTTAAATGTTATCTTTAGCAAATCTATCTAGCTATCTATCAATCAACTGATCTAAAATTAACAATACAGTGGAGTTCACTTATCTCGACTCACGGTTAACTTGCCAACCCTATTATGTCGACGTTTTTGTAGTGGAACCGCCAATCTCCCTATTTGTCTTAGCATTTTCTTATCGGTTATGTTGATTATTTTATTTTTTATATTTTATGGCGTTACTGATAGAAGTTTAGAAGCAAAGGCAAAAAGCAACAAAAGCTTTTTAGAGTTTGTAAAGAAACCATAGTAACTGCATGTGCAATACTTTCCAGAACTGTGTCAGAGCGAAATGACTGTGTTATAAGCAAATGTGTTCATGTGTGTTGTGACTGTGTTTACGTTCTGAGCGAAATTGTGTTTGCAATGTTGGAGAATATAATTAAAGATTTGTATCGAGAATCAAAGGTGTTTTTTATTGTATACTGGTAAATCTCTGCTGTTAGTTGGTGCACATATGTCTTTTGTTGTTAGCAAACATATACAGTGTATGTATGTACGGCTTGTTGGCATCTGGCTGAATTTAAATATTGGCACATCCTTACTTTTTTGCTATTAATTATTTTAATAAGTGATCAGCCTTTCCAGGATCTTTTTCTGTAACAGATCATAATCACCCAGAATGCCCTAACACCTTAGCAACAGATTTTGGTACCCTGACAATTTTCACAAAGTGACTTTTGCGAAGGCAAACACTATTCAAAGACAATGTAAGAATCTAGTTGTCAATTATATCTGTAACGCTTTATTTTTTCCCCCTCAGGTGTTACTAGCAGAATACAGTATTACAGGTGAAATGTTTGCCATCAAGGCCCTTAAGAAGGGAGATATTGTTGCCCGTGATGAGGTTGAAAGGTACATTTTATATATATTCATTTGTAAACAACACTTATGAACTACTAGCTTATTTGATCTTGTCTTATTTCCTGTTTTCTCAGTTTGATGTGTGAGAAGAGGATATTTGAGACTGTGAACAGTGTGCGGCACCCGTTCCTGGTCAATCTTTTTGCGTGTTTCCAGACCAGGGAGCATGTGTGTTTTGTGATGGAGTATGCGGCAGGAGGAGACCTCATGATGCACATTCATGCCGATGTGTTTTCAGAGCTGCGGGCCACGTGAGTTACACAAAGGTCATGCTTTTTAGATGATTGAAATCAAGGCTTTTATTAACACTACATGTTCTGCTGTTCTTGATTGTTTTAGGTTTTATGCAGCTTGTGTCGTCCTGGGATTACAGTATTTACATGAGCACAAGATTGTATACAGGTATGTGGAAAGTTGCTCTGTACTTAAGCCCCGATATACTTCAAATGAAATTGCTGATGTGACCGTAATTTCAAACAATATCAGGTCAAAACGAAGTTCGTTTGGAGTTCTTGCATTTTAAATGGCTTGCCAAAGAAAACTTGCCTTAAACGTTTACTCTGGCTACGAGCTACCATTGTTTTTTGGCAATTACGTAATGGGTAGGCGTCCGCTGAGACTGTCTTCTTTGATGTAGAAATATTGTCTGGTTCATTTCTCCTGTTCAGGTCAACCACATCTCTCTAATTATTATTTATTTTTTTGAGAGGAAAGCATCCAGCGCATGTTTACATATTCATCTAAATGCCAATCTCATTATTATGTGGCATATGCATCGCTCGTTGGTCATATACAGTAATACCTCGGTTTACGAGCAACTTAGTATACGAGCAAATCGGTGTACGAGTTTTGTATCTGTGTGCAAGAATTTTTCCCTCACCCACGCGCATTTTTTGTGTGGAAAAGTCCTAAAGCTCAGCATCGTCGCGCGCATTTTTACTGGAAATATCCTAATGACAGCCTCTCGTAACACAGTCACGCGGTTCCAACCCCTTAATCACCCCTTAACTCATTCATTCTCTCAGCATCGTTTGGTTTGGCTGCATCATTCACCACAGTGATACTTTTATAAGAGATTTACAGCTGTTTTACCTCGTGTTGTTAACATTAATTGTGATCGCTATTGTTCACGTAGTAAAATATACATGTACAGTACCTCTAAGCAGTAACTGTGACGGTTCATGAACTCATTGTCTCCTAGTTCTGTCTGTATGTGTGTGTGTGAGAGAGAGCACTGACACACCTGATTCTCATATCATCTGCTATTTAGTTCACTTCTCTCCACTCTTGTGTTGTCGAGTCGTTCGTTCGCGGCTCCCGTGTGTTCGCAGCGTTCGCACACTGCTCAAAGCTGAAGTGCATTACAGTAAATTGTCAAGTATTTTTAGAGTTTAATGGTCAATTATTAATTAGTATTTACATGAGATCTTAATGGTTATAATTTTAACTGCAATTAATAGGGTAAAACCAAACAAATATTTCAAAAAAATGGGCATTTATGGTCGTGTGGAACGAATGAATTGATTTTTTGTGCATTCTTATGGGGAAAATTGTTTTGGTGTACGAGCATTTTGGTTTACGAGCTCGCTCTTGGAACGAATTAAACTCGTAAACCGAGGTATTACTGTATTTCAAACTACTTTTACCACTAACTGAAGAATGAAAAATAACTTCTTTCTGTGTTCTTCAGAGATCTGAAGTTGGATAACTTACTGCTTGACACAGAGGGCTTTGTCAAGATTGCTGACTTTGGTCTTTGCAAAGAAGGTAAGCTGATGTGTGTTATTGTGTTGCCCTCTGTACAAGCACCAGATGCAAATGTTCTACCTGTTTCTGTGTTAGGAATGGGTTACCGGGACAGAACAAGCACTTTCTGTGGCACTCCAGAATTTCTGGCTCCTGAGGTGTTAACCGAAACATCCTACACGCGTGCGGTGGACTGGTGGGGGCTTGGCGTGCTCATTTTTGAGATGCTTGTCGGGGAGGTCAGAGCTCATCCTCATTCTTCTTCATATCTCCAGATATACTGTTGCTTAAAAGTTAGGGGTCTGCAAGATGTTTTTGAAAGAAGTTTCTCCAGAGCTGCATTTATTTGATTTAATAAAACAGTAATATGGTGAAATGTTTATAATTTAATAAATTTTTTAAATCTTCTCTCCAGTCTGCAGTCACATGATCCTTTAGAAATCATTCTAATATTCTGATTTGGTGCTCAAGAAACCTTTCTTATTATCAAAGTTGAAATCTGTTTGACATTACAGGGTTCTTTGGTCCTTTCAAGATTCTTTGATGACTAGAAAGCTCAAAAGAACAGCGTTTATTTGAAATGGAAATCTTTTGTAACATTATAAATATCTTTACTGTCACTTGAAATTGAATTTAGTTTTTTTAGTTTGAATTTAGTCTTTCCTGTATACAACTACGGTAAGTCTTACTGGACCCCAACTTTTCACACTTTTAAGACGATCATATTCATGTTCATACTCAATAAGTCATTTTTAGTTTAAAAAAAGCAGGATTTGTGTTTCCATAGTCTCCATTTCCCGGTGATGATGAAGAAGAGGTGTTTGACAGCATTGTAAATGATGAGGTTCGCTACCCAAGATTCCTCTCAACTGAGGCCATCTCCATTATGAGAAGGGTTGGTACCAGTGTGGATTTACCAAGTGTAGACCAATTGTGTAGGAGTATCAATCTCGTTCAAAACATTTTTCAATTTACACACACAGTTATTAAGAAGGAATCCAGAGCGACGACTTGGAGCTGGTGAACGCGACGCACAGGATGTGAAGAAACATCTGTTCTTCAGAGTAAGTTCTGAACCATCTGGCTTTATATCTTGAACAATTTGTCTCTCTCCCTCTCTGAATATAAATATTATTTGTACCATATTTTTTTCCAGAATATTGACTGGGATGGACTATTAGCAAAGAAAGTGAAGCCACCCTTTGTACCCACAATCCAAGGTTCCAGTGACGTTAGTAACTTTGACGATGAATTTACCTCAGAGGCTCCGGTGCTGACACCCCCCAGAGAACCCCGGCACTTAAACCAGTTCGAGCAGGACCTGTTTGTAGATTTTGACTACATTGCAGACTGGTGTTAGCCATGTGTTGGCACCCCACAACCACACGGAGATGCGGATAATGTGAATCAGACCATTTGCAGATATCTCTATTTTGTTTTCAGTGTTATTTTATGAATACCACAATCAGAAATGACTGGATCTAAGCACTGATCGAGGAAAAGCATTAACTGACCACTATAGCTTTAAACCATACTGACAGCTAACCATAGCTCATGATGAGAACCATGTGGTCCGACGCCTCAATGGCGCCCCCTAGTGTTGCGGAAGTCAGTAAGCCACACTCAAATTCATCTTGTCCACCCAATTTAATCAGTTACACTGAGAAGGATGAGCCTTTATTTTCGATATTTTTGTATTTAATGCATTTACAATGTGACTGGTTAAAAAAAAGTCTGTCAAATGTCAATGTTAATTATTTGAAAGTATTTTAAAGCCATAGACTGAGATAATAGGTATCTGATACAGTATGTTATCCAGTGAATGTACAATTTGCCACCATTACCAAAACGTCTAGCCATTTTTATGCAATGAAGTCTATACTCTTCCTTACAGTACAGTATTAATTAGTTATGATCCCTGTTAAAATGAAAATTGCAAATGAAGCGCATATGAGGCATAATTACAACTCGTCATTATATATATATATATATATGAATGATCTAAAACGGGAAACTATCTTTCATTAAGTTATATTTCTGTCAATTTTAGGAGGGAGTCATGGTTTTTTGTTTTTACCAAACTTAAGCTGTCAGTGGATTTACACTACCGTTGAAAAGTGTAGGGTCAGTAATTTTATATAAATATATATAGACCACTGGAAATTTAGCTTTGCAGCCACCGCAGGAATACATTACATTTTAAAATGTATTCAAATAAAAATCTAAATTGTAATATTTCAAAATACTCTTGGCCTTAGTGAGCATAAAAGACTTATTTCATAAATAAAAACTGACCACAAACTTTTGAATGGTAGTGTTTGTGATAAGCAATCACATTACCTCACTAGTTGTTCCCTACTGAAATTCTTCCATTTCATAGACTTTTGTTCACAAACAAGTCTTGACAAACTGGAATCCATGCTAGATACCAAATATCAACATGAATATACTAACACTAAAAGTACACCTGAAGCTTTGTATGTGTAGTAATAAGCAATCCAAATGGATACTAGTTTAAGGTCTGGTGTGTTATAAAGGCCACACTATTAAGCTGGAAACACTCATTTTTATATAAAGTATTCATGTTTTATCTAAATTGTGGGAAACAATGGACTGTACAGTTTTTCTATCCTTTACTTGTGTGTGATGCAAAGGAAATGCTTTAATGGTACAGTTGTGAAGTTTGACTTGACTGGTGTAAATAACAGGATTTGCTAAAACTGTCAGCCATCACGAATGCAAAAATTAAATGTTCATCATGCATGTTGCGAACCTCTTTCTGAACAATTTGTAGACCTAGTGTTGTAAATGATTTGTCACTTCAAAAAGGATTCTGTGGTGTTTCATGAAAACCTTTATAACAACTGAACTGAGTACAGAAACACAAACAGAAGCTTCCACCTCATACGGTTCCCTCGTATAATAAAAAAAGAGGGAAATAAAACCATTTGTGAGTTACACGCTTTCAAATCTCAAGTTATTTGTAAACCTGATTTAGGGGTTTCGAAGATGTTCACCATGCTTTTCTGAAAAGCATTTATTAAGTTACTAAATATAATGCAAACAAGCTAACAAAATTTCCTACAAAAGAAAATGTTACAGTAAGAAATATGCCCAGTTGGAACCACCCATCAAATTCCCACTTGAACATATGTACAATTTATATACACACAAGTGAAAGCACAGCCTGTAATCTGTTTGATCTTGGAATGTGTGTCTTCTGCACTTTGCCGAATCCCTGCCGTTGTCTTTTCAAAAGGCTTGTGCCTTCACAGCAAATTTCAAAGAGAAAAGGGCAAACATTCTGAAAGTACAAAGAGCGGTGAGAATGGGGCACATGGGTGTTCACAGTTGAGGCAGTTTATCCACAGGTGTGTCGAATTTGAAGTCGGGAGGAAAGAGATCGGCGGCGCGAGGGTAAATGAGACGGTAGGACTGACGGATGGTGACGTCTGCCACTCCAGCAATGTCCCCAATCTCTGCGTGAGAGAAAAATAGCTTAATACATCAAGAAAACATTCATTTTTTTATAACGACATGCGAGTGGATCGATTTTCCTCTAACCTTTCTGTGTCTTCTTCTCAGCGGACGCTTGCGAGGCCATATAGATCGCTGCCGCTGCCACTGAGATTGGACTGCGCCCTGGAACCAAGTCGAGTTCCACGGCCTTCCTGGCGATGTAAGTGGCCGCCATTTGCACCTGTTTGGGCAAGCCCAAGTTGGAGCAGAAACGGGACATGAAGTCACCGGTTGTAATGAGGTCCACACTCGTCTCAAGAGCCTTCAGGATAAGCTTGAAGCAACGGCCAATCTCCTTCTTTGAGATCCGAGACACGGCACAGATTTCTGGAGTGGAGGGAGATATGAATTGTTAAACAAACTTGTATATCAAGACCTGCTTAAATACTGATGGCTAAATATCTTCAGCAGGCATTATTTTTCAAGTTATTACCATGATGAGTTTAATTTCTGTATCACCAAATGAGGTTTCAAAACTAAGAGGATTTCTAGAATGCTCCTCTGCCTTCCATTGGTCGCTCAAACAAATAAACTTGCGCTACTGAGAGCAACAGTGCCCGCCCACTTTTCACTTTTTCAATGGCCTTGGTTCCAGAAGCATTTTTCCCATTTGGATTTTAAAAAATCTTTTAAAACCCTCACAAACTTCAAACAAATGGTGACGTATATTGATTTGAAGATGATGATGAGATATATATATATACACACACAACTAAATATTCATACAAATATTTTAGTAGTTGTTAGAGCATAAAAGAACTGACTGCATATTAAGAAGTCTTTTAACAAGGAAACACTCAAATAAATATCAAATTCAATCAGCAACATAACAATATGCAGGTTTTACCTTTAAATGTTCTTGGGACGCCCTCCTGTCTACACGCTATGTAAAGGCAGGCTGAAGCAATCGCATCATTACTTCTGCCTTTCAGACTCTTCTGTTCGTAAACCTGCTTAAACAAGTTGTTTGTTCGGTCCTGTAACAGGGGAAAATATTTTTAAACAGGGGCACTTCACTGATGCGGCATCAGAAATCTAATTCTTACCTACTAAATAGTGAGCCAAAAGAGTAGCATGTCCAAATACATAGTATTTGGAAAAACTAGGAGAAAATTCCAGAGATGACCTACTACTGTGGTGAGATTCTGACCACATTCAACACTTCACATAACCAACGCTGGTAACGCATGACGGATGTAGTATGTCCAAATTTCATTCATGCTTCACAGAACTGACTTTTTAAAACTCAAATGTAGTATTTTTGACAGTAAACATCATGTTTGGAAATTCTAGATGCAGATACAAGCAGGTCCGTGTTAACCATGAAGACACTGATATATCTGAAATTATATATATTATTTCAGATATATCAGTGTCTTCACCGTGGTTCATATATATATAGTGAGCAGAACGCTTAAAGTTTATACTAAATGGAAATTAATGATATTAATTTTAAGTTTACATTCTGTACTCCAATCGTTTCAATGGTGACGTACAAAGCAGCTTATAGACAACAAGTTCAAAGTCAATCACTTGCTTTATAAAAACAAAATATTCTTTATTTGATACCATGTACAAACATATGATAGAAATGAATAGGCTGCATAATTCAGATATAGGTCAACACAATTCTTTGGTTTGGCTTAGGCTACTTTCATGTTGTGCATAATTACATTGCATTATTACGTTACCCTCTCATTCAATAACAGTAGGCTGGGACACTCACAATGATGTTTCTGGGGAGGTTGATCCTGTCGGCCATGGTGGTGATCTCTTTGAAAGCGTTCAGCATGGCTCGATCTGAGCTGCTCATGGTTCTCCGATTCTGGTACTTTGAATTTCCAAACTCGTCAAAGCTTGCTGCACCTGTACCCTAAAAGAGCATATGGAAATATATTTTCAAAAATCATGAAAACTTCAAAATACAAAATCAGTAGGGAGAAAAGTTGCTTACTTTGCTGATCATGGTGGTGAGGTCTCCTCCATTGAGAAGAGGATTCTGAGCGTCACCAACACGAGACGGGTCTTTAGTTGCTTTCTCATTGGTGAAAGTTCTCCATTCTGACCCTACATCAATTACACGGTCACCTGCAAAAGAAAGGAAATGGACGCTTATTGTTTGAGTCAGTGATGAAAAGCATCCACTCAAAGCTCTATTCGAGTGGAAACTCATACCTACTACAAGGCCACATTCAGGGCAGATCATGTCTCCTGCCCTGTAGTCCTCCACCAGCTGTACATCCGGGTGATTGGGGCATTGCACCTTGGGAAGAGAGTCTCCACTGAAACGCAAACAAGATTCCAAAAGTCAGGAAAAACACACATGAACTCCCACTGACATGAGACAATTGTTTGTCTGTGGATTAGGAAACAGTACAGAAAGATGCCAAACAAACAAGCGCAAACATTCATCTAAAGCAGGTGCACATAATATTTATTTATTTATTATATACACATTAATTGTTATTTTTCCAAAAATAGCAGAACCACAAAGTTATGAAATTTTACATTTAAATAACTAAAAACAATGTAAACCTGACTTATTTTAAATATTAATGATCCTTCCTAAAGTCCAATCTATTGTTTTAAATTATTATTATAATAATTATTTATTTTTTAATACACCATATACTTAGATGTATTTTTAAAATCGGTTGAGTATTTACATTATTATTAAATAATCGCAAAATGTAATCTCAGTTCTTCAAGCGGTTTAACATTTCAAAGAACAACAGCAGCGGATAAATGTTACTAAACACTGATGCTGTAGCCTCAACAACACATACATGAGTCGAAATAATTAAAGATCATGCTTTATTGAATAAATAATCAATGGGAATCACTTCCTGGGTTTTCAAGCGCCCCTCTTGATAGCCGTGTACGTGCAGTTAGCGCTGTTAGCTCTGTGACGACTGTGATATTTTTCCTCAACATCTCATCTCAACCCTTCCACGCAGATTTAAAACTCTGGTCGCTAGTCTTTCAAAATCACCTGCTGCAATGAGTTCTCATTTCGTCTCGTTTCATGAGATGCGAATGGCTAGCCAACATGCGCTAGCAGAAAATGACAGCGTTCATTACCCGAGACCCCCTTTAAACGCATCACGTCACGATGACAACAAACTTCGGCTAAAAGCCTTTAGAGGCTCATACCGGAGAGATTCACAGGTCATCTATGCCATGGGTTACAGATCGATATAAGAGCGGAACAAAACCCACAAGAAATGTAACTAACCGGCTCGTTGACGCCATACTGTTAGGATCTGTTGTCTACGGCAGTGACTCTCTGGTGAACACAATGGACGCCCGCTAGCCCTATTTATAGTTTTTCTTGGTCACGTGGACAGGGCGGGGATGGCGAGCCACAAGTGCCAAACTTTCGAATTTATGATTCGCCAAACGTATTCATGTTCAACGTCATGTAAATGTTTTGAAGGTCCAACTTAAACCTTAAAATGCAGGAATTGGTTATATTTTCACATAAAGTAGCCACTTCAACTAATTCCAGGAATTCAATTAAGGTGCCTTGATCATGTTAACTATTTAATTAGCTATTTTCTTCAAATTCAAATGAGGTTTGGAATAGTTTAAAGCTAGTATAATATGAACTAGTAAAAATGGTCATGAGAATATTGTGTATAAACTACCCATATACAGTAAATTGAACTGACAGTTCCTGATAAAGCACACACACACACACACACACACACACACACAGGAATGCTCACAGACACACACACGCACACATGCAGAGAGAGAGATGCAACACACACACACACACACACACACAGAGAGAGAGAGAGAGAGAGAGAGAGAGAGAGAGAGAGGGAGACACACACACATGCAGAGAGAGAGCAGCACACACACAGCGAAAGAGACACACACACACACACACACACACAGGAACGCTCACAAGCAGACACAGACACACACACAGTCTAAAATATAAATTCATAAATTATTGGCCACAATTGTGTAATTTAAACTAAATTAAAACTAACTAAAACATAACACAGCTGCAGATTTGCACATGACTTTATTCAACTACAATGGAAAATGCATGTGATTTGCGGTCTCATTTTGAAACTATTTGTCACGTTTCTGCTGTTTACTGACAAGGCTTTTAAAGTTCCACCAACAATTAGCCTGTTCTCTATTTAAGAGTTATACCATGCCTAAATTCATTAATCATACGCGCTTAATAATGCAAATGTGTCATAGTAAGTTATTATGGGTTTAATTCCAGATGTAGTGCTCTCAAAAAACAAGGGTTGGGCCTCTTACAGTAATGCCATGGAGAGAACACTCATATCTCTCTGAGGGATCGTCTGTTCCATTCTATTAACACTCAAGAACACTAAAGAAACAAAAGCATCAAAAGATCTTATACACTTTTATGGCAAATTTCATGAGCAAAACAAAATGTATTGACCTTGCATGAAGAATTGTAAAGGTCATTCCCCATTGCCTTGGGCTTCTGCTACATGCCATAGCCTAGCATATATTAAATATCATGTTACTTTATGGGAGGAAATTATAAAAAAAGAAGAATGATTAAAAGGATTCAAAACACTGGTGACATAATGAGGACAGAATGACAGAAGAGGAAGAAGCATGTTCATGATTTCGGCCAAACAGCAAAGAAAAAACTATGTTCCTCTTATAAACTAGCTGAAACTTGAAAAAACCATTTAGGGTGGGTTGGTTTTAGTTACCAAGACATTTCCTGCACCTTGTGCCAGCCAAACAAAATTGCACTGTTTACGCATCTGGGTCCTAGTTTCCTCATAAGAGAGAGAGAGAGAGAGTAAGAGAGAGAGGTTAGTCTTAAATAATAATAAAAATTAAATTGTAATATTTCACAGACTCCACCTGTAGTTGAAAAACATCATTATCTAAGACACTGCTTTTAGTACTGGGCGCGTCTTCACGATATAAGACTTTTTGGTGATAGTTCACCTTTATCCGGTGGGTTCATAAACGCTGCTCTGTCATCGTCCAATGAAATACGCAGTTGACGAGCGGAACAACTCCGTCATTTTGACTGCTAAACTACAAGTCGGAGCAAGTCGGACAAAGACTCGCATATTTTGGACGTCTTGCCGAGTTCAGACTTCAGTGGACAGAGTGTACAGCGGGTGACGGACATTACATTACTATGCCGATAGAAGATAGTCTGGTGGCGATTATGTGTTTGACTCTTGTAGTCCGTTTCCTGTTCAACCACAACTTTTGTCAAATCTAGCGTCTATAGCAGTATGATGATTAAGATAACAGCTACTCTTCTGTCCCAGTGAAAACCGCCAGCAGAGACAGTAAGTAGACCGTTTTTATTTGGGTCTTTTGGGGTTATTTCTTCCTACTTCCTATATTATTCCCAGGGGTTGCAGGTTATGTTAGTTCAGTTTCGCCTTTTAGACTCGGTCTACCTTATATGTAGATCCCGAGATCTGATCCTGAGATCTGATAACTGCGTTGGCTTATACGAATATCAATGTCTATTTTAAGACGTTTCATTAGCCTGATAATTACCATTTTAGAACAACCTAGAAACGTAGTCCATTTAATGGGTCATCGTTTAAAAAGGTACAATTTCATTCTGGATTTATTATTGACGATAGTATTTTTTTACTAACAATAATTTAATAAAAATAATGATTTAATTACTTAAAACAGTAACAGGGTTGTCGGTTTTATAGTTTATTTATTAATTTATCAATTTGCTGTCATGACACTACAAAGTGTTTCTTAAACAGAGTTTAACACTGACATTAGATTAAAACAGTTTTCTTTTCTTTCTTTTTTTAAGATCGCCCTCTAGTGACAAATGTAACAAATAAGAAATGAATTGATGGAGGAAGCCTAATTGTCCTGAAAAGTTCACTATGCCTTCAAAATAAAGGCACTTAAGACACCCCTTTTATGAAATGACCAGTTATGTAATCGCCTTAAAGTCAGAATAATGGGCGTCTTTGTTTATATATTTCTTAAACCCCATAAATAGTTAACACAGACAATTCTAATGATTAACAGCTGTCATGTGTTTCCAGACTCTTTTTCTCACGCAACACTCTGAGAAAATGTTGTGTATGCCACTGGGAGTATGTTTAAAAACAGAATTGACATTGTCTGCTAAATTGACATTCCACGTTGTCTGCTAAAAATGTTTTAACCTGAAATCAGGAAACATTTAGAAAGTGAATGGACATGTGTTTCTCATGCCACACGCACATGTAAGACGTTGCAGAGAAGTGCCATTTCAAACATAACACACTCTTGAGATGGTTCGGACCATTCATGTTGTGACTTGAAGTCACATGGGGCTAGCAAGTATTTGATGAATAGTGCACACTCTCTACGTCCACTCGGCGTGGTTTAACTCATAGACACCTTTGCACACAAATCGCTTTCAGTTAAAGAATCTGCTAAATGACTAAATGCGAATCTACTCTTTAAAATGTGGTATTGGTTTATTTTATCTTGGAGTAAATACCCAAGACTTTGAACATTTAGTTCTGTTCAAACATGCACTGGATTTATATGCACTGACTGTAATCCTCTTCATTACAGGGATGTTTAGTCTCACTGAAGTTGCCTCCCTTAATGACATTCAGCCAACCTATCGTATTCTGAAACCATGGTGGGACGTGTTCATGGATTATATTGGGGTAATAATGTTGATGTTAGCCATCTTTTCTGGGACTATGCAGTTATCCAAAGACCAAGTGGCATGTCTTCCCATTCTTGAGGACAGCACAGACCCTGAGGCAACACAAAATCGACCAGAATGCTCTGCATCAGTTCTGGGGACTGAACCCACAACAACTAAAGACCTTCCTGACAGTGTTGCACATGAACTTCTTAACACTCAATCCACCCCTTTAAAAGTAGAAGGCATGAGGTCTCAACCTGAACCCAGAGGACGTAAAACAAACCTGGACTATCAGCAGTACATTTTTGTCAACCAAATGTGCTACCACAGTGCCCTACCATGGTATAACAAATACTTTCCTTACCTTGCCCTCATACACACCATAATGCTGATGGTAAGCAGCAATTTCTGGTTCAAGTATCCAAAGACCAGCTCAAAGATCGAACACTTTGTTTCCATTTTGGGGCGCTGCTTTGAATCGCCATGGACAACGAAAGCTTTGTCCGAAACCGCTTGTGAAGATTCAGAGGAAAACAAGCAAAGGTTCACAGGCAGTATGGCTTACCATAAGCATGTATCCTCGGAGGAAAGCAATCAGTCTACTCCTTTAATTGAAACTCCAACGGTGCAGTTTCCTACTGAAAAGCTCATTGCAGAAGCTCCCAGCCTGACAACCTTAGACAAAAAAGATGGAGAACAAGCCAAGGCTCTTTTTGAGAAAGTGCGAAAATTTCGAGCTCACATTGAAGACAGTGACTTCATCTACAAACTCTATGTAGCTCAGACCGCAATAAAAGCACTGAAGATCATTTTGATTTTGAGTTATACGTCAACGTTTGCCTCAAAGATCAGTTTCTGCCACATATGCCAACCTAAAATCGAGAGTTTGACTGGGTATGATCAATTCATTTGCACCCACAACATGGCATTCATGTTAAGGAAACTTCTCTTCACCTTCATGGGAATGATATGTCTCTACGGATTGGTGTGTTTGTATACGCTCTACTGGCTCTTCAGGAGACCTCTTAAGGAGTACTCTTTTGAAAAAGTCAGAGAGGAAAGTAGCTTTAGTGATATTCCTGATGTCAAGAATGACTTTGCGTTTCTCCTACACATGGTTGACCAATACGATCAGCTGTACTCCAAACGATTTGGAGTATTTCTCTCCGAGGTTAGTGAGAACAAACTACGAGAAATTAGCCTTAACCACGAATGGACGTTTGAAAAACTACGTCAACATGTGACATCCAATGCTCAAGATGAACAAGAACTTCACCTCTTTATGCTGTCAGGACTCCCGAATGCAGTATTCGACCTCACCGATGTGGAAGTTCTCAAGTTAGAGCTTATTCCTGAGGTCAGGATTTCAGCTAAAGTTTCTCAGATGACCAACCTACGGGAACTACATCTATATAACTGCCCCGCTAAAGTCGAACAAACCGCTTTCACTTTTCTCCGTGACCATTTGCGATGCCTTCACATTAAGTTTACTGATGTTGCAGAAATCCCGACATGGATTTATTTGTTGAGGAGCCTCAAGGAACTGAACCTGATTGGGAACTTGAACTCTGAACACAACAAGATGATTGGTCTGGAGTCACTGAGAGATCTGAGACACTTGAGGACGTTGTATCTCAAAAGCAATCTCAACAAAATACCCACAAATCTAACAGAACTGTCGCCACACCTCGTCAAACTGCTGATACACAATGATGGGACTAAATTACTGGTACTGAACAGTCTCAAAAAGATGACCAGCCTGGCTGATTTGGAGCTCCTGAACTGTGATTTGGAGAGGATCCCCCATGCCATCTTTAGCTTGGCTAATTTGCAAGAACTGGATTTGAAGAATAACAATATTCGGACCATTGAGGAAATCATCAGCTTTCAGCACCTGAGAAGATTGGTGTGCCTCAAACTGTGGCACAACAAGATCATTGCCATTCCACCATCGATAGCCCTAGTGAAGAGTTTGGAGTCCCTCATTATCTGTCACAATAAACTAGAGACTGTTCCTCCAGCTTTGTTTCATCTGCCCAAACTGAGGCACATTGACCTCAGCCAAAACTCCATCTCAAGTATACCAGTGGACGTCGGACTCCTGCACAACCTTCAACATTTTGCTATCACAGGGAACAAGGTAGAAAATCTGCCTAATCAACTGTTTAAATGTTCCAAACTGAAGGTTTTATTAGTGGGTCATAACAACATCACCTTCATCCCAGAGTCCATTGGGCAGTTAGTTCAGCTGTCCCATCTTGAGCTCAAAGGAAACTGCTTAGATTGCCTTCCATTCCAGCTCGGCCAGTGTCGCCTACTTCGGAAAAACCTCCTCTTCGTGGAGGATCACCTTTTTGACACTCTGCCTCTTGAGGTCAAGGAAAGTTTTAGTAGTGACTAATAGAATTCATCAGAACGGATTTAAGCTTTATAAAAAGTACTTTCTTTCTCTTATTGGTAGTTGAAAATATAATCAAACTCGCCAAAATATTCAATAAATGAACATGCACGGGTCGCAAAAAATTTACACTTTTATGAATGGACATTTAAATTCTTTGGAAATTTGCAGAAATTTCTACCGTCAACATATGGTTTATAAATGGGCCTCAAAGATAGGAAGCAAAAACACTTGTTGCATAATATAACAGGAACGTTGCAAACGACAATTTTGTGTTAGCTTCTGTTTGCCTATTAGAAGGTATGTCTAGCTTAAATTATAATTATGTTGTTACACATTTACTTCTGTATATTGTTTTATGTTACCATATTTAATAGGCAGACTGATGCATATTTTAAAGGGTCAGTGCACACAAAAATTCTGTCATCATTTACCCACCCTCGTGTCATTCCAAACCTGTTTGACTTTCTTACTAATATGGAACTCAAAATATTATATAAGAATGTTTTAACTTCTTTCTCCATCAGTGGGGATAAAACTTCATTGTATGGACAAAAAATGTATGGACATTTTTCAAAATATCTTCTTATATGTGAACAACATGAGGTTGAGTAAATGATGGCATAGTTCACCCATTTTTAAGTGAACTATGTATAAAGATCAGTATTTATGCTAAATCTAAACAATTTCCAGTTTTCCCCCAGTTTTCAGCAAGGCCCTTTAATTATGGAAACAAACTATACTTAATTTTTCAATAAATGTTTAATGTATTCCTTTAGATTTGTCCTTTTGAAGCAGTTTAGGAGCAGCGTATATCAACATTTTATACAAATTAAAAGACGTGAGCTGACATGATGAAAGACGTTATGAAAGTTCACATTTACTCTTTAGCAATAACTGCAATATTGCAACACGCTGTTGAGACTCAGAATGTTTTTTGTATTTCCTTTGTTAGCAGTGAAACATATAAAGTGCGTTTGCTGTATTGTGCTGATAAGAGGCATATCAAGGACTAAGAGCTGCCAGATGGGTTGTGTGTGCGTGTGTGTGCGGGTGCGGGGGATACACGCTGCACCTCATGATTAGAACCACATTGACCTTGTAAAGCTGCTCGAGGTTTACTTATGCGTTGTCATAATGATTGTATCTTAGAATACGCCACATGCTTGGAAAATAACATCTGGTAATACTGCACTTAATGTCCTCTGCGATGTAACTATTAATGTCTTATTTTTTTTCTGTTTTCTGATTATTACTTTTTGTGGATACACGTTGCAGCATTTTAAAAGTTCAACGGTACAAAGGTTTCAACCTGTAGTTTGACCACTAAACACTGATATTTACAAAGAACCGTACCTGCACATGTCGCAAATTAAATTAATTTGATTTATGAGATTAACTTGTTTTTTGTACTCAAATAGATTTCGGCTTGGCAGTCAAACATGCACACTCTACCTGTGAAAACTCAGGGATTTACATACAACACTTGTGCCTACCTACACGTTTTAACTTGTCTGCTTTCTTATTTCAAACATGTTGGTTTTTAGAGCATTTGCCCACCCCCTTTCCTGTTGGTTTCATTGTTGTTGCCCCTAGACATTTCTACACCTAGATAACGGTGTTTGTAGTTACAACTAGGGAAAAATTTGCCCAAGACACTGAGCCCTTCATACAATGTTTTTTATATTTATATATTTTTCAGCAACAGGTGTGTCTGGAGCTGAATGTGATAAAATTAGGAACCTTCTGTTCATGTATAATTAGAAGGGGAAAAAATACGAGCCCATGGGGCAAAAACTACTTTGAGAATTTGAGAAACTCAATGAAACCAAATTTCTCAGGATCTGTTACAACCACCACTTTCTTTCACATGGCTGTATGTCTGCCTCAACAGAAGATGACTTTGCTTTCTGCAAGTATTTCAGTATTAACCTTTAAATAACTATTAACCTTATCTAACATTGTCTGTGAGGATTATCTAGGTTAACACAACTCATTTACATTCATAGCTTAACATACCAACAAGCTGAAGACGACAAAAACATTTTATTCTGAACAGCAAAAGTGTTTATAGTGATTTACCTTTTTCACATAAATTACCTAAAAAGGTTTATACACAAAAATATCTGAACCGTAAAAAATGGCCTACACAAGTAACAGTTAATGTTTTTTGTTGTTGTTGTTGCATACGTGGCAAACTTACAGATTTAAGATAAAATCAAAACAGGGTAATAACTGAAAAACCAAAATGTTACCAGAGCAGAAACGATGTAAACAGGGAGTTATGACATGCATACTGTCTGAACCGCTAAATATCAATAGAACAGGATGTTTCACACAACGATTGATGTGTTGGCATGAGTTAAACTTCTGAATCAAGTAAATATATAGACTTACATTTTTACACATACGCATCATATGTGCACCCTCCAAGGCTCATGGATGGGACAACAAAAAGACAAAATTGTGTTGGTTCTCAAAATAAATGGCTTGTTATAAAATCCACATACAGAATCATTTCAGTTTTTGTTGAGCATAAATCTGCAAGGACAGATTAAACTCAACGTGAGAAGCATCTGAGGTAAAGGTTGTTGTTTGGTGGTGGGTTCCACTGAACATATTCACCCACCATTCGTACTTTCTTTGACCATGTACAACACCAGCACAAATGTAACAATATCGAAAAAACAGTCAGTTATAAGAATGGATCCTCATTAAGATTTAAAACATAATTCCTTACTGGTGGCAATATAAAATTTAAACCAAATAACCAAACAATTTTCACACAAGTGATCTTCCAAGCACAATTTGTGTGTGTTCCTGGGCTCATGAGAACGTTTGCGTCGCTGAAGGTTGTGCCTGTGGTACGGTGTTGGAGCAAGAGTCATTGTGGATGGAGGTGACTTCCACCATGCCTGCCCCTGTGTGCGGTACAGCGGTATTCATAATGTGCCTCTGTAAATGCTTTATCCAGTCCTCCTGCACTGACAAAGGGCCCTGGAAGACTAGGTCACAAAACCTGCATGTGGAAGCAATTACACATTAGATTACAATGATGCATTGACCAATGTGGAAGGAAAAAAAGAAACAAAACTACAACAAAGTGAATTTTAAAACCTATTAATTACAATTAAAATTATAACCATTAAGAGCTCATATAAATACTAATTAATAATTGACAATTAAACTAAAAATACTTGACAATTTACTGTAACGCGCACTTTAGCTTTGAAGGAGACGAGCGGAGGGTGTTACTGCTTACAGGGAGAAATTCATACCTTCTTTCTATATGCTGTACTGTACGTATACATTTCACAACGTGAACAATAGCGATCACAATTAATGTTAACAACACGAGGTAAAACCGCTGTAAATCACTTATAAAAGTATCACTGTGGTGAATGATGCAACTAAACCGAGCGACGCTGAGAGAATGAATGAGTTAAGGGGTGATAAAGGGGTTGGAACCGCGTGACTGTGTTATGAGAGGCTGTCGTTAGGATCTTTCCAGTAAAAATGCGCGCGAAGATGCTGAGCATTAGGACTTTTTCCCACACAAAAATGCGTGTGGGCGAGGGAATACTTTTCTCGCACACCGATACAATACTCGTACACCGATTTGCTCATATACTAAGTCACTCATAAACCGAGGTATTACTGTATAGTAAATAATATTTCTGTTAAATGCATATATGCAAAAATATGCTAGTGGTCCAAAAAGTGTGACATGAGGATGAAAATCAGAAACTCCAGTATTCTTAAGGAAACAAACATATTTGATGCCTTAATAACCCTTCTCTACAATGCAGCAATAGGGAAGATAAAATCTTAACAGGCCTTAGAGAAAAATCACTTTGATCGAGAACCCTCCAGAAATGTAACGTACATCACATTGTGTCCAACAAAAGCCCAGAAATAACCTGTTAATTGGGCTAGCTCTCAGATAAGCCCACACCGCATTTATGTTAATATTAACTTGAAAAAACAAAATAGTAGGCAAACTCTTAGTTGTCTATAGCAATGGAGCACTTTGTAAACTGGACACTGTGATGTACGTTACACATGAAATAACTGAGCCACAAACATTTATCTTAAAAGAATACAACTGTATTAAAATTATTCAAAATACATTTATGACATTCAAATGATCTCAAACAACATCTCATTTGATCTTTGCTCCAAATTTTTTCTAATTTTCAGTGTGATTATGATGGAGTGAAATAATGTACAAAAGTGCGGTGAGAAAAGTAACGGGTACCACGTGACAAATCCATTCAATGAATACATTGTGATGTACGGAACATATATTTGATATTTGATAACTCTGGACCCTGGTACATGAGCATCCTATACGATATCTATATCCTGGTCTTGTTTAATGATAAAATACAAGTCGGGAATTATAGAAAACAATGTCTGAACGCATTCATCACAATCGGACATGATCTCCATTTTAGTGCATAGAAATCATCTGAAACCCTGCATTGTTCTAGACAAAATTTATACTCCTAATGAATACATAGTTGTTTAACTTACCTTACAATGTAGCGAAAGAATCAAAGATTTCGGTGAAATATTCGATTGTTTATGCTGGAAAAATCGGCGTAACGTTTTCACATGTATACACGTGAACAAGATACGAAAGGCAATTTCCACAGTGTAAAGGTCAGATGACGTAATACGTTTTGTTTACATACGTCACTCGGGAAACCCACGTCTGTGGTTTATCCAGAGAACATCTCGGGTCATGATCGCTTCTTCTGACGATTTTATAACAGTTTGAACGTTCATCACAAAACTGGACACGAAGGTACCGGCTTCATTTAATTCATCAGTAGATCATAGCAGTATTGTTTAACAATAAAAGTTGAATAATGAATGTTTAGACATATAAATTCTTTATCACGATTAGCACAAATTATTTTTTGTCTGTACGATCAGGATTTTAAACACTTTGAACGTACATCACAGCACCGGACACGATGGGTGATGTACGTTACGCGATTTTCAAAATCATTTTTCTCAAAGAAGGGGATATTTTTCAGCAAAAAACAGCTTGACGATGGTTAGATTGTATAACTTCCCTAACAAATAAATCAAAACATTTTGGGAATACAAGCATTTTGTGAGGGAAAAAGTAGGAGTTTGTGTACATGGCGTACAATGTCACGCTCGGTGCTTCAAAATTTGTCCAGTTTTGGGTATCAAATGTGCTACAAAATCCACCGTTCAAAATGGATCATCATAATTTTATCAAAACTATCTCTACTGTGTATATTGAAGACATTTATTGTAATTTTACCCTGTGGCTCATGTGATTTGTGAATTTATTAGTCACCGAACTCTAAGAGCCTAGGGGGGGACCACTAGCGTATTTTTGCATATAGTTTAATACTATATTACATATACATTTGTAACTGAGCTTACCTGCAAGTAAGTCTGTAGATTTCTTCTGGAGTGTGCAGCAGCGGGTACGCTTTCTTCTTTGACCCAGATCTTGATCTTTGCTTTCTCTGTTTACAGTCATAAGCTGCAATAACGAACAATGCATTTATTAGAAACAACACAAACACACTTAAAAAGCACATCATATTCTTTCAACCTATAATAACATTGAAGGTCTTTTTTCAAAATATGTTTTAAAGCACTTATTCCATATATTACAAATAAAGTCTTACCCTTGAGGTGGCTGGCTCACATGACCAGCCGAATAACCCTCTATTATTGGTCATTTGTGAACAAAATCAAATCAAATGGTAACAATACTTCTACAATGGCACCATGCAAAAACTACAATCTGATAAACTATCAGGTGTCAGTATAAATCTCTGCTACAAAAAGCACCTTAATTATCCTTCAGATTATAAACAATTATTCAAAATGTTTATGCAACTTGTTAAGTTACTTCCATGTTAATTTTTAGGAGAAAGTTTAATAAAGCGAGTGGGCTTGTGACATCTGATCTAAGCCCTATGAAAGTAGAACAGGAAGCCAAGATGCACAGATGCCTTTACACAGAAGGAAAGAAAGGTACATACTAGTTCCGTCCAGAAGAGCTTTTTTCTTTCTATGTGCATATGCCCTCAAATGATTGGAGAGACTAACACCACTGTGGAAGGTGGCATTACAGTGCATGCAAACTTTTCTATTGAGTTCACTTTTCTCTGTAACAGAAACACAACACATGAAAATGAAAAAGCAATAGAAATGATAGAACCTGTAACACAAGTCAATGTACTCTTCATGTTCAAATAAAATTCAGGCCACTCAAAGGATCATGAAACAGCAGTAATCAGAAGTCTAACATTCGTAATTTACAGTATATAAACTAGTGTGCATCATAAGTGTATAAAGCAGTGAGGGAGAGTTCCCCACTAAAAGAGAGTTCTTTTACTGCATTTCAAGCATATATGGGTTTGGTCAAACATAAGACTGAGCAAACAGTCACAGAATTTCCTTTTATTGTTGTTGTAAGAACTGTCCCTTTAAGGAGTGGTCCTGCTTTACTACAGCTGAGCAGTGGGAGAAATGAAATGTTACCTGCTATTGAATTGGGCACTGCTTTGAAAGGTTCTATCTCCAAGCCACAGTCTTTGCCAGAAGATAAAAGGAGAGCCTTTCTCGCTGTATGGGATGAGTGCTTTGCTTTGGTCTCTTCATGAGCTCTTCTCTTCTTCAAAATACCAATCAGATCACTTGGTGGTGAGCCTTTATTAATCTCTATCCTTTTCTTTTCCTCCTTATCTTTATACCGTTTGACAGTAGATGCAAACGTTAGTCCATTATTCAACCTAATAGGATGGAAAGACTTGGTGGAGCGGCACTTCTTTTCAAGAACCTGTAGCTTCAACTGAAACTGTTTCTTGTCCCGCATCAATTCTTTCAATATGATAACTGGAGACTTGGACGCAGTGGAAGTAGGTTTGCCCAGTCGCTTCAGGTGGCCTCGTACATGATTGGACAGTCCAGTCCTGTTGTCAAACCACTCCCTACAGAGAGGACAGATGAGCTCTGTCTGTTGGCAGTCAGTTGGTAGCTCTGCTGAATGATCAGTCTGGGATGTGTCCTCCTCTGCTGGGATCGGAAAGAAAAAGGGAACACACATGAAATCAGGCTAACTTACAGCAAATATGTATTACTTTAAAGCAGAAAGCATCTACACTAGCCAGTCTAAATAACTTGCGCCACAACCTTTCCCGGCTGTAAACAAATCAAGTACACGTGGTCAGCATGAGGGCATTTGATCAGATTTGAGTGCCTCACACCACATGAGGGTGGTGGTATTATTATTCTAAAGGCGTTTTGGATAGTTCGAACATTTATAAACCATTTTTATTTCTTACAGAAATCTTTATGTATGATAAAAGGTTTATGTGGGTATATTCAGGACTGAATTTTGGACAATGCACCCACAACAAACAGATCAAATTTATCATGTATTTTTAATAAAATTATAATTGACCAAATACACAACCAATTTCATTCAAATAGAGATGACAGTCTATAAAGAGAATGAAAAAGTATGGCAAAGAATTCCCTCATTGTAGTACCGCTTTCAGGCCAATTATCAGTGTATACACCAATATCATGACGATAGTCTTTTCAGAAAAACTGGCATATACTGTTCTGACATCTACATCAAGTTTTTTTAGTTTTGGAAAAAATATAGGTCAATAAGAAAATTTGGACCACACCGGTTATATGCATTGGGTTGTACCTGCTAAAATGGCCTTTTTCAACAACAACAACTCTGTAATGGTCTGTTAAACAACTGTACTTTAAATTGTAGCAAACAGTGAGTTCAGCTATAATCTTAGCAGTACACAAAATATTCTAGAAATGCTCCAGTATTCTGGTTGATAATTATTTTCATGATATGGTCACTAACTGGTAAAACCAGCTGGTAAAAACATCTAGCCAACAATCAAAATTTCCTTTGTCTTTTCCCTACCTTTTTTGATTCTTAAATATTAAAATTAAAGATAATAGTCTCATAATTAAAGAATTTGCTGCACAACTACTACCTTAATTGATTGTACCAACACGTGGAATAGGAAAACTATATAGATGCAAGAAAGTCTATCAAGTACAAGAGAAGCATCACCTGCTTTGATTTGTGGTAATGTTCGTCGTCGAACTGGAGGTACTTTGTCAAGAGAAGTCACTTTAGCTCCAGATCCAGCCTTGAGGCGTGCTTTCAGGCCCACTCTGTGCAAATGTCCTCTTATATGATTAGAGAGGCTAATTCCTGACTCAAATACAGCAGGACAGTACGGACAAGCCTTCAGATCAGTCTCAACATCTGAGTTCGGTTCACGCTTTAGAGTGCCGATTGACTCGGTGATCTCTTCTTCCCTGTATTCGTTTTTGACAGAAAACATCCTCTGGGAACCATGATTTCTTTCAAAGTGACTAGTTGAGGCAACAAGACTCGCCTTAGCAGGTGAAGTCAGTTTTCTTACAAATCGTGCACTTGCATTCTTGTTGATTTCACATTCTTCAGGTCTAAGATCATCATTAGAATCACACGAAAAGTCACCATTGTTGATCAATTCTTTACTCCTCTTGGATGTTTCAGGTTTCTTGACATTTTGTCGACATTTCGGAAAATCTAAAAGAATATCTTGGCCCTGCATGTTGTGGAATGGAGTTGACATTTTCCTTTTGGAAGGTGACTTCTTCAATGTTTGCTTTTCCAAACTTAAATGTGTATAGTTGGTGCTTTCAACATCTTCTGAACAAGTAACGTTAGTATCAGACTTATAAGTTCTTTTAGTGTTCCCTTCTTTTGAATGAGCTGATCTTTTCAGACACTTTGAGGGAGACAAACTACTTCCGGTTCTAGAGAACGTGGTCTCGTGATTGAGGGAATCATCAAAAAACTCTGTCGTACAGCTTCCATCAGGCTCCTGGTGAGTGTTGCATTCTGAGGCACTCTGGTCGCTAGGTTTCTTTCTGGATAAAAGAGTGTGAATTGATTTGTCAAGTTTTGATTGGACACTTTTTTGCGTCCACACCTTTTTCTTTCGTAATAGAACGCACTTCTGATCAGACGACAAGCTCACACTTTTGTCCGGTGCCCGGAGCTTCACAGACACTTTTGGTGACTTTGCTGTTGGTTTTGCACATGAAGAAAGAACTTTGCGAACAGAGGCCGGCTTTTCAGTTAGTGATAGTTCTTCATCAGTATTATCAAGGGAATGGGAGGACGCCTGTTCTTCATTAAACTGTGGTTGGCATGAAGTTTTAACATGATTTCGAATAATTCTTTTTGTTTTTCTTTCAACAGAACAGGAGTAGGAAATTGGACATGTTGATTTATTGACTTTGCGCTCCTGAAATCTGACTGTTTGGAAATCAGATGGATCAGCACCACTGATGCCATGTCTATGAAGCAAATGGCGTCTCAGGTCAACTTCACTCATTTCAACGGAATCACACTTGTTACAACTATAGTATCGCTTGTCCTTCTCATGGGTCTTAGCATGTTGCACAAAAGTGTTCGGACAGTTCGTTCCAAAGGTACATTGCGGACACTGCAACTTTGCATCTTTACCTTCATCTTTAATTTGATGCAAATCCTTAATTTCTTCCATAATTTTCTGTTGCTTGCCCCGGTGAACACTAATGTGATTTAACAACGAACTACGATCATGATAACAATGCCCACATTCCTTACATATGAATGGTTTTGAACTAGTTGTATCTTTATTACATGAAATTTGTCTGTTTTCTTGTGATTTCTCTTTAAAACTGCTGTTACGTTGGGAAAAAGCAAGGTCCTCTCTAGAACATGAATTTGATGGCAAAGTTTCTCTAATCAATCCCATCTTTTGAGCCTTGCTAATAGGTTTTTTTGCCGGTTTGGGAAACAGGTGTTTGACTGCCTCAGCAGCTCCATTTAAATACTTGGTATGTTTTACAATAGGTGACTTCAATTTGGATGATTTTCTTGGGGAACGCGTCTTCTTAACAGGCCTGCACTCTGTCCGGCTTCCTTCACCAGCATGATCTCTTTTTGAATCAAAATTCAAATCAGAGTATGGGTCCTCTGAAGGATCAACTTTTAACACCAATTTTTCTTTACGTTTCCTTATTTTATGGCCAAGTGGTGACGGAACTGTTCTTTTATGGTTGATGGGTGAAGGAACGGGGGACAGTTTTTCCTCCATTTCGAGACCGTTATCATCATCCCACAGGAACTTCATAAATTCCCTTTGGGGATTCCAGCTAAGATCATTTCCATCATCATAATTATCTAATGAACTTTCTGGAGATTCTGTGTCAAAGCCCCATATGCCCCTATTCTCCACATCCTCTGCAGTCAAAGTTTGCCTGATTGTTATTTCCCCCTCTTTTCTGAGTGGATCAGGTCCTTCAAAGTGGACATTGGTTGTGACAGAATTCTGAGCTTGTAATGACTTGGGAAGGAATACTGGAACATTTTTGGAAATATCCAGCAATATTTCATCTGATATATGGGGTGAGGTGGATCCATTGACATAAGCAGCCTTGGCTGGTCCATCTGAGCAAATGGAGTCCATAAAACCAACAGTGGACAGGAGGTCTCCTTGGTCACCGAGTAGTGCCATGGTCTCTTGAGAACAATGCATTGATGGCCCTGGTGTAGCCCCTTCTGCAGAGAATGCCTCGCTGATCAAAAGGTCCTGAGAGATTCTTGACATTGAGGTGTCATTCTCCTCTACTTTGGCACTCTCCTTCAAACCAGACATTCCTAAGAGTCCTAAGGACCGTTTCTGGGGACAAAATAAAACGATTAAAAAAAACAAATCATAAAAGCATAAAAACAATATATGAATTAATCATTAAAATACCCTACAGTAAATATTGGCACAGTTTGATCAATAGCATGCCGTTCATAGAATGTATTTTAGGATTGGAAAAGGAATAACTACCTTATATCCTCTCTTGGTGACTATTTCAAGTGCTCCACTAACAGCATTATAACACATTTTTGGAAAATTTCTGAAATTGTACTTATAGGGATAGCTCAAACCCAAAATTTTTTAATTCTGTCATTAATTACTCGCCCTTATGTCGTTCCAAACTAGGGATGTGCGAGTGTAGTCGACTACACGGTACAGGGTGCCACTAGTCGACACCGAAAACACTAGTCGACTACACGAGAAAATCGACCGATCCGTGCGTCTCGTGATCAATTGCTGAATTCAAACACGTTTCCGCGCATTGGCTGGCGCTGCGGTCGCGAAGGACACGCTCTGTGTTTGTCATATCACAGCTTATCAGTTTTCAACCACGTACCTTTATTTTAGGTTTCAGACGTTTAAATACGCTGGACACTCACTGTCATGTATTTCGAGAAGGGACTGAATTTACGTGCTGTAAATCTGACAGATCAGATTCTCTGAACTGCGGCGCCTGTCGCGGATCAGCTGACATTATAATTATAAAAGGCTTTTAAGCGACAAAACGCATTCACTTCCACATATTTGAGAATTGGAATATCAGGTAATTGATATTTCACAAGTGTGTGAATATTTTGAATAAATAATCAAAACCAAATAAATGAGATGCATCTGTCATCCGAGCAGAAACTAAATTTACTGCAGATCTCCCATGGGTTTTGTTTTTATCATTCGCGGCGGATTTAATAATGACCACTGAAAGACGAGCGCGATGTGGGGAGTATTTTAAAGTAGAAGGAGATAAGCTGATATGTCAAATGATATATAATGATTCCACTCCATATAATGCATATAATGATTGCACTGGATCCGAGCATAACCATATTAATCACAGACATGGACATGTTTGGAGAGACGAGCCGAAACAGCCACATCATCGTATCATTTACTACACTGTGATCACGTTCAGCTGAAAGAAATATATATACTTTTTTTTTTTTACCCGTTTATTGAACTCTTTGTCACGGGCATCACCATGGAAACCGACACACGCCTCTCGCTACATACAGCTGCGGTTTTGAGAGTTATTTCTAGCGGCATTACTTTTAGACTAGTCGGTTACAAAATTTGTTTAAACGACTAACAAATTAGTCGAAAAGCACATCCCTATTCCAAACATGTAATACTTTCTTTCATCTTCAGAATACAAATGAAGATCTTTTTAATGAAATCTGAGAGCTTTCTGTCCCTCCATTCACAGCTACAACATTTAAGCCCCAGATAGGGATTAAAGACTCCATAAAAGTAAACAGCAAGTATTAAGTATTAATGGAGTATTGGTTGAACCTCAATTTTATGAAGTGCATAATTTACTATTTACAAATATTAATCTCCAATAGGGGCAGATCTTGTAGTGCGATTGTGCATCTGAAATAAATAAATAAAATGTTTAAATAAAGTGGTAAATTATGTTTTTTTCACAAACAAAGCAACTCACATCGCTTCAAACAACTGAGGTTAAACCACTATCACATGGATTATTTTAATTATATCTTTACTACCTTTCTAAATGATCTTTTTTGAATGAACTAACACTTTAAAACTATTAAAAGACACCCATAGATATTGGCCCAATATTAGCCCTTGTTTTTCACTTTAGAGACCAAGAATTTGTAGGAATCACAATATTTTGTACTACAATACAAAATTGTAAAACTGTTGCTGTATTATATTAGTCTGCATGTTGTTTAAGAAATGTATTTGATAAGGTTATAATAAATAAATTCTGGTTTTCTGTGATGTCACCAAGGTAACATTACATTATCTAGCTTTGTTATTACTAAGTCCAGATTCTGTAAAAATGGTGGTAGCTTCAACATCTGCCGAAGTTATTTCACTGAACAATATTAAACTAAATCACATCTGCTTGTGTCATTCTCAGTAACTTTCAATGTTGCTGACAGTAAAAAAAAAAACAGATACAACATTTCTATAACTTTATAGAATTTATATAACTACAATTAACCATAGAGGAAATGCAAACTGAATTCAATGCAAACCTTTACTACACTGTGGACTTAACAGTGCATGACATACATACATACACAGATACATACACAGTGGTGTGAAAAAGTTTTTGCCCCCTTCCTGATTTCTTCTTTTTTTGCATGTTTGTCACACTTAAATATTTCAGATCAAACAAATTTAAGTATTAGTCAAAGACAACACAAGTAAACACAAAATGCAGTTTTTAAATTAAGGTTGTTAAACACAAGTAAACCACAATCCAAACCTACATGGCCCTTTGTGAAAAACCTTGTTCTCAATCAAGAAATCACGGGGGGGCCGTGAAAAAAACAAACCGATAGGACCTGCCTGACAAACTGAAGTAGAACAAAAGGTCTTCAAAAGCTAGACATCATGCAGAAGATCCAAAGAAATTCAGGAACAAATGAGAAAAAGTAATTGAGATCCATCAGCCTGAAAAAGGTTATAAAGCCATTTCTAAAGCTTTGGGACTCCAGTGAACCAGAGTGATGGCCATTATCCACAAATGGTGAAAACATGGAACAGTGGTGAACCTTACCAGGAGTGGCAGGATGACCAAAATTACCCCAAGAGAGCAGCGACGACTCATCTAAGTCACAAAAGACCCCACAACAAAATCCAAAGATCTACAGGCCTCACATGCCTCAATTAGGGTCAGTGGTAATGGCTCCACCAGAAAAAGACTGGGCAAAAATGGTCTGCATGGAAGAGCTCCAAGACAAAAACCAAAGCTGAACAAAAAGAACATTAAGGTTTGTCTCATTTTTGCCAGAAAACATCTTAATGATCCCAAAGACTTTTGGGAAAATACTCTGTGGACTAACAAGACAAGAACTGAACTTTTTGGAAGGTGTGTGTCCCACTACATCTGGCTTAAAGTAAAACCGCATTTCAGAAAAAGAACATCATACCAACAGCAACAGTAAAATATGGTGGTGGTAGTGTGATAGTCTGGGGCTGTTTTGCTGCTTTGGAACCTGAAGACTTTCTGTAATAAATGGAACCATGAATTCTGCTGTCAACCAAAAAATCCTAAAGGAGAATGTCCAGCCATCTTTTTGTGAGCTCAAGTTTAAGCACCAGGACAATAATCCAAAACACACCAGCAAGTCCACCTCTGAGTGGTGGAACAAAAACAAAATGAAGACTTTGAAGTGGCCTAGTCAAAGTTCTATTTACCATCCTAAAAGATCCTATTGAGATGCTGCGGCATGACCTTAAAAAGGCAGTTCATGGTCAAAAACCCTTCGATGTGGCTGAACTACAACAATTCAGCAAAGATGAGTGAGCCAAAATTCCTCCATAGTGCTGTAAAAGAGTCATTTTAAGTTATCGCAAGCACTTGATTGCAGTTGTTGATGCTGAGGGTGGCTCAATCAGTTATTAGGTTTTGAAGGCAAGCACTTTTTCACACAGGGTGTGGAATTTAGATTTTATTTTCCCTTAATAATAACAACCATAATGATTTTTTTGTTTACTTGTTTTATCTTTGACTAATTTAAATGTTTGATTATCTGAAACATTTCAGTGTGACGAGCCAAAAAAAAAAAATCAGGAAGGGGGCAAACACTTTTTCACACCAAAAACACCATTTATAAACACCACTATATATATAAACTACGCATACTACTCTTGACAGCAAGTTACCAATGTCATTAAAATTCAAAGCAGCAAAGCAATATGTTCAACACACTTAAATTTAGTAAGCCAATCAATTCCTGTTCCTAATCAAATCCAACATTCCTATCGTACATGGATTTTCTGGTAAGCACCCCCAACTGGTTGGTCTTGCATGCTTAAAGTGACAGTGAATATGACAACTAATCAGAGTTTTAGCTTAATAATACTATAGTACATTTTTTTTAAAGAGTGAACTTTATGGCTGATACAGAATAGGAACAGGGACAGCAATTATAGGCTGTGCAATTAATTACACTGTGCATAAAAGATATAGGAAGACAAATGTGCATTATGACAAGCTACAAATAATCACCAACAGACAGCAGGGGAAATGTCTTCAATCACTTCTCTTCATGTGACAACAGTATGCAAATCAGAAGCTCTCAAAAAAATTTTTTAAGGAAAACATCTATGTCTAAATGTATAGATATACACGTTAAATAAAAAGTATTAGCAGTTGTCATGATATATAATTGTTGTGATGCAATTCTTAAACAGCACATTATATCTTTGTGGATCAAGTTGTGTATATTGCATAATTAGTGGTTCACAAAACATTAAATGCTTTCAACCCTGCAACCAATTTACTCACAAACAGTCATTTTAATAATTCAAACTGTCAGAAACATACCAAGAAATGTCAAGAAATACGTGCATTAAGAACTTGAAATATATTTCTGGTATCTTTCTGTTTAGGCATTGCTGTTACTCCATGAGAGTGTGCTATGAGAGTATGCTAGCAAGGTAGCAATCAAGCCCATTATGTTCAACATCAAGCTTAAAAACACTTGCCCGTAGCAGAATGTCGGGGACACTTTGATGGTGTCACCTTTCAGTGTTGTTGCCAAATGCATTTTAGCCTACCTTTCTGCAGGTAAGATAGAGGACAATAAAACAGAAGCGAAATCATTTCATTTTTGCTCGCTCAAGCTTTCCATCTATTGCGAAGCCGCCATATTTGCTCGATGGTCCACAGACAAAGGCATTGCACCTCATTGAGGGGAACTACAAAATCTTGACAAAACGGATTACACAAACTGTTGATTTTATCACTGCCCAAAGGCAGCTACTTATTTATAATACAATTTTCCACAACAAAAACACATTGGGTAAGCTTAGTCGGACGACAATTAATCGTTTGTATAAGTCATGTAAATAGTGCCCCCCAAATAAAAAGTGGACTATTCCAAATAGGTGGCAAGTGGAAGTACTGACGGTAAAGTGAACAGAAGAAGAGAAGCAGAAAGAATGACAAAGGCACTCCCAACCAATTATATTGTATAAAATAACGCTCATGGCACGGTATATCACAGTAAAATTATTTATGTTAAGTCATGAATGCATATGCACATGAAGTCTGAACTGGGGAAACAAGAAATTCCTTCAAAGGTGTTTCACCAAAATATGTCTACTATAGTCAGTCATGATCAGTATCACTAAAGAACGGAAAAGGCGTCACATTTATTAATTTAATTAAAAGATTGTGGCGTTCTGTTCTTCAATCCATAAAATACAGTGTGTTTAGCGTTACAATGCATATTCATGTTGACAGTATCTGGTCTCTGTGATGAAACCGTTTTTAATGCCGTAATGATGATTAACGTGACCTTGCGCGCGACACCCGGTTCCAGTTGCCCTTCAAGAGAGCTTCAGTTACTCAGTGTTCCTCACAAAATGCCGTTTTATTAGACACAAACCAGGACTATTTACATATATGTAGTGGTTTTATATTTGTAATAGTCACTTTGCTGTTTGTGTTCTCGCAAAGTGTACCAACAGACATTACGCTGTACACATTAAACGATAAGCTAATTATTTTTAACTCGGAGAAACATTAGCCTGCCGGCTAACGGCTAAACTCGAGGATTCACAGTAAATAACTTGCTTTACGTCAATATATTACCACGCTTAATAACAGCTTTATATATATATATATATATATATATATATATATATATATATATATATAATGACCTATATTACAGTTGTTCTTTCAGGATGTCAATGTTAGACTCTGAAGAAGGCGTTTCATCGCTGGATAACCTGTTTTATGACGGGCCAGTGATTCATAAAGTGTGAGTTGGCCTTTACACATGATACCTGGTCGGAGACACGCTAGATATAGGAGAATTGTCAAGAAACTGGTTATTACTTTATGACAGCATTTGTGCGTATGGCTCTGTTTAGGAAGCCATTATGTCAGGGGCAAGGCTCCTGGATGTTTGATGATCCACCCTCATCATCACAAATACCTGCAACACAAGACTTCCAGGGAGAGGCAGCACACCTTTCCTCATTTAGTGAGTCTTGTTTGGACTGAAGCTAAAATAAGTTTTGGGTAGTTATGCCCATTTGGTTTGAATCAACATGTACACAAATGAATGCATACATGTTGAGAAACCGTTTTTATGAAATAGATTCATGAACGACGTCTGTATCTACATTTGTTAGTAGAGGTTTTTATTGCTACAAATTTTCGGTTTGGTACACATTTAATCACATCCTTGTTTTTGGTACATAAAAGTCTTATTAGAGATTACAGTGACTCAAATGGCAAAAATCCTGTTTATGAAGGTTACTCTCAGAGGTCGAAGGAATTTCTGGCTCCAGCTCAAAAAACATTTCACAATCCTAACGAAAGTGTCCAAGGGCAGACAGTGAAATCACATGAGCTGGAGGAATCTGTTTTGTGGACCCATCAACCCTCAAGAGAAAGAAATGGGACTGTCAGCATGAAGAGTATTGTGGAACCGAGGCCTTTACCTTCTTCCAGTGCTCCTCCCTTCAAGACTCGGTACTCTTTGCAGCATCTTGACTGAGTTAACAAAATCTGATGACATTACAAGCGCTCCTTTGTGTTCAAAATGGATATTGGCAGTAGAACAATAAGTGGGTAATCAAACTGCATTTATCTCCCTGTTGTTAAAATAGGTTGTTCAGAGCTCCCACAAGAAGGATCTCAGGGAATGGTACAGATGGTTTCCCAAATCATATGATGTCAATAACAAACGACACCGGTTTCCCCGGTCACGTCGCTATGACAACCAGTAGCCCACAGATGACACATGCTGTTGCTACCTGTGTTCCCTTTGCTGGCTTGGGCCAAACAGAACAGAAATGTGATTTACCTGCAAAAACAAACCATAATCTCCATTTTGGTTTCAAACCTGCTGAATTTGAAGGTAATATAATACTATAGCACTATTAGTCAACTAGAATGTCATGACGTAGAGTTAGTTCATATGGAGCAGTCCATGTTGCCACCAATTTACCACATTAACCAGCTGTTCTATCTAACGTTAAATCTCTTTACGGTTAACTAGAGTAAATTATGGAGTCTTTTAAACATTTCTATACATAGAGTCTGGTTATAGTCTGGTTTCTAATACTGATGCTGTTTTTAAAGGGTCATCTGGAAAAGGAACGCTTCGTTCAGTCGCTGAAATTCGTATCCTTCTCTATTCAAGCCCAGCTGATAAGAAATTCATTTTAATTCTATTAAGGACCTCATGAAATCAAAATCAGAGTTTTAATCCATGTTCATTAGCATTTTGCTTAACTAAATGCTAGTGTACTTTAAACACTGATAAAGTTAACTTTGAGATTCACATACAACAGATTCTTGATTCTACTGCAAATATAGGAAGGAAAACTCTGAGTTAATGGGGAGTTTAATATACATTTTGTACCTTTGGACAGTGAATAATATATTTATTGTCATGTTCTTTATTTTCCTTGATATGCATAGCTATTAAATTCAGAAGTGTGTTTAAAGAATTCCCTTACTTTAACTATGTGCAGTCCCAGGCTTTGGATGATGTAAGTCTCTAGTATTTCTATAAATATAATGTAAAGTTCATAAACGCAGCATGTGGCAGATTATTTCTCTATTTCAGGTTCTGTACACTGATAAAAATTTTGTTGCCTGTGCTCCCACGGGCTCTGGGAAAACTGTGTTCTTTGAGCTGGCCATTGTTCGACTACTGATTGAGTCTTCTGAGCCCTGGCATAGTGTCAGAGCTGTGTACAGTGAGTTACAAACTATAATTATTATTATTTAATATTAGTAGGATTATAAACTAAGCATTTTTATTTCAGACTTTTTATTCAGTGATTTCTAACAAATACTATTTGACCTTTTTTGGTTTATGCATTAGTGGCACCAATTAAGGCTCTTTGCAGTCAACAATATGAAAACTGGAAACGGAAGTTTGGACCGCTTGGACTAAACTGCAAGGAGTTGACTGGAGACACTGAGATTGATGACATTTTTGAAATCCAGGATGCTCATCTAATTTTTACAACTCCAGTAAGTTTCCATGTATGTTACAGTCTAAACATCAAACTTCTTTCCAACAGGCCTGAAAGTTTTTTTTTCCCCTTAAAAGGAAAAATGGGACAGCATGACAAGGAGGTGGAAGGATAACTGTTTATTGCCATCTGTCCGTCTCTTCCTCATTGATGAGGTCTGATTAATTTGCTCCCACATGATCTGTATATGAAAATAGATGGCAGTGTTTTGTTAATTAATTATGCTCTCTAGATACATGTGGTGAAAGACAAAACCCGTGGAGCCACTCTTGAGGTTGTGGTCAGCAGAATGAAAACCATGCACTCGTATGATGTGGCTGTAAATCCAGAAACTAAAGCATCCGTGAGATTTCTGGCTGTCTCAGCTACTATCCCAAACATCCGGGACGTATGTACCAAAGTCATTTAAACGTGTTCAGGTTTATCTGTGTTCGGGTTAATTTAGATAATTCATGTACTGTTCTCTACATATGTGAAGGTGTCTGAATGGCTTTCGGATGAGTCGGGGCCTGCCACTTGTCTAGAGATGGATGATAGTCACAGGCCAGTGAAACTGAGGAAAGTGGTGCTTGGGTTCCCTTGTGGAACTAATCAGAACGAATTTAAGTTTGATCTTTCGCTCAACTACAAAATAGCCAACATTATTCAGACATACTCTGATCAAAAACCAACCCTCGTGGTAAGTGAATCTTGGCGAATGCAAATCTGTTGGGTTGTGTATTTTAAAATAAACATTTTATAAAATACATTTTTTTTAAATGAACAGTTTTGCTCCACAAGAAAAGGAGTTCAACAGTCTGCTTCTGTGCTTGCCAAGGATGCCAGGTTCAGTATGAGTATTGACCACAAACAAAGGTACTAAGTCGCATTACATTTTTAAATAAATCAAACATTGTCATTTGTATCACACATGTTTTGTCTGGATATTAAATCTATTTATACATCCTGCTTGAGGGCCACTGTCCTTCAGAGTTTAACTTTAACCCCAATTAAACAGCTGATCAAGGTCCTGCTAGGCATACGAGAAACTTCCATGTTGCATCTCAATTCACATACTATCCGTCCTAAATAGTTACGAAATTCGAATTAGTGTATCCCAAATCGTAGTACTGTATGTTGATATGAGTATTTCAAAGATACGCAGATAGTCTACTTCTTCCTGTTTGGAATCCGAAGTGCAGATCCGTGCACACTCTTAATGGATAATATTGCCCACAAGCGTGTAGGATTCAATTAAAACTGCAAACATGAGTAAAATGTGTTTAAACATGGTGGATGTGTGAGAGAGAGGTTTAGATAAAGGAGTTTGAGAAGTACGTCCCAAAGCTTTACTTCTATTCTGCTACACACTCAAAAGTATGTATGTTTTCCTCACTAAAACAGTACATACTTTCAGGGCATAGTATAAGTGGGTTAATTGGGGCACATCACCAGGGAAGTTGCTCTCCACGACTGAATTTGGGCACCCCTGAAATAAATGCATATTATTGTTGAACATCCACAGATGTTTTGCCAGATATTGACTGTACAGTAATACCTCGGTTTACGAGCGACTTGGTATTTGAGTAAATCGGTGTACGAGCATGGAGGGTCAAATCGGTGTATGAGAAATGTTTTCCCTCACCCAAGCACATGCTTTGTGTGGAAAAGTCCTAACGCTCAGTATCGTAGCGCGCATTTTTACAGGAAATATCCTAATGACAGCCTCTCATAAAACAGTCACACGGTTCCAACCCCTTTATCACCCCTTAACTCGTTCATTCTCTCAGCGTCGCTTGGTTTGGCTGCATCATTCACAAAAGTGTATACTTTTATAAGTGATTTACAGCTGTTTTACCTCCTGTTATTAACATTAATTAATTGTTATCGCTATTGTTCACGTTGTGAAATATACAAGTACAGTACCTCTAAGCAGTAACTGTCACGGTTCATGAATTCATTGTCTCCTAGTTCTGCCTGTGTGTGTGTGTGTGTGTGAGAGAGAGAGAGAGAGCACTGACACACCTGATTCTCATATCATCCACTCTTGTCTTGTCGAGTCCTTCGTTCACGGCTCCCGCGTTCATTCGCGGCTCCCGCACATTCGTGCGGCAGTGGCTCCTGCACGTTTGTTTGTTCATTCGCGGCTCCCGCGTGTTCATTCGGGCATTTATGGCCGTGTGGAATGAATTAATTGATTTATAGTGCATCCTTATGGGGGAAATTGTTTTGATGTACGAGCTCGCTCTTGGAACGAATTAAACTCGTAAACCGAGGTATTACTGTACTTTTAAGATTACTCTTGATATGTGTACATCTCTTAGTTTAACTTTTCTTTTTCATAGACTGAAGAAAAATGCAAACTCTCTGCTTGATGCAAAACTCAGAGGTGAGATTTCTTCTGCTGTATGACATTCATACATGCATTGGTCAATGTTTTCTGAAGATAAACTAAGCAATTTTCCAGATCTATTTATTTGTGGCATTGGATATCATCATGCCGGCATGGATGTGTCAGACAGGAAACTTATTGAAGAAGCATTTACAATGGGCGACTTGCCAGTGTTATGTGAGTTCTGCAAATACATTTTCACTCATTTGCTTTTGATTGTTCATTGTTCAGTTTCATAATGTATTATTGAACAAAAACACACATGTACACATAGGAAAAACTTGTTTTTCTTATATTCAGTTACAACCAGCACCCTAGCCATGGGTGTTAATTTACCAGCCCACCTTGTGGTAATCAAATCCACATTGCACTATGTTGGTGGTGCGTGTGAAGAGTACAGTGAAGCTGACCTGTTACAGATGATTGGGAGAGCTGGCAGACCACAGGTACCTGCTAATCCATTTAGAGCATGACTTGTTAAGTAGAGACTTAAGGAGATCTTAATGTGTATAGGTTGTAATAATAACCTAGAAATAAATTAACTGTATTTTTCTCAAATGGAAGACGTACCTATAAAAACATGTATATATTCAGGGGTGCACATAACTTTTTCAGTGAGTTACTCAGGTGAGTACCAGGAGATTGTGTTTGGTACTCACATATGTAGCATTGTCCTAATAAGTGCAGTCTTTCTCACTGTCCTCCTGCGTGTTGCCATCACTGTCCTCTTCACTGCGCGATCGACCTGGGGGTGCGCGGAGCTATCTACCTGTCCTTCGCGAACGAACGCGGAATTAGTGGAGCAATCGACGGGGGAATCTGTCGACGGGGGGCGGCGTCAAAAGAGCCATATATGGCTCGCGAGCCATAGGTTTCCGACCCCTGGCGTGAGCGATGCTCTGCATGATCTGCGTGCCCCCTTCACGTGAATGATATGCACTTCAGTGCGCTCATCGTTAACTTTTCGGCTCAGGTTCCAGTTGGCGTTTCTTTGAAGGTGGTGAAACGCCAAAAAAGCTGCTTAATGTCTGTTGCTTTTTGGACATCTCTTACTGTAAGGTTGTGTACGATGAGAAGATTGATTAAGTACGCAAAGGCGCTTAGTGACTCAAGTGGGCCTACGCATTTCTGATTTTTGTTGCGCATGCGTACCTGCGTACCAGTTATGTGCACCCCTGTATATATTGCATATAAAATAAGTGCCAGCTCCATAAACTGCAATAATATGATTAAATCTCAACCCGCAATGCAAACAAAGAGTTTTTTCAGTATTAAGGCTGAGACTACAATACACGCTGGTTTTTGTTTAGTTTGATACAACAGCAACTGCAGTGATCATGACCCGGTCTCAGACAAAGGACAAATACACAAATTTCTTAAGTGGAATAGACAGCATAGAGAGCAGGTATGTACTAAAACACATTTTGTTTAGTCTTAGAGGAATTTTATATTCCCTAAACATACGATATATATTATGTGTTAATTATGTATTAACAGAATGACTATTTTCAGCTTGCATACAAACTTGGTGGAGCATTTGAATGCAGAGATAGTTCTCCACACCATATCGGATGTGAACATGGCTCTAGACTGGATCCGCTCCACGTTTCTGTACATCCGTGCTTTGAAAAACCCCAAGCACTATGGTAAATCCCAAACCTTGCAATCTAAAGGTATAAACATCAAAAACAGCTGTTTTTTATTGGTCTCATGTTTTGTCACAGGGTTTCCCCCTGAGCTTGACAAATGTGGAATTGAGACAAAATTACAAGGTATGAAAAAATGATGAGCTGATGTGAATCAGCTCATAATCATTCATTTGAAAAACCTACTAGACTGAGGAATTTGTGGTGTGAATACGATTTACACGGTGTGTTTCAGAACTGTGCTTGAAGAACCTCAACTCTTTGGCCTCTTTTAACCTGATTACCATGGATGAAGACATTAACATCAAGCCCACCGGTAACTGATAACGCTCTTTTTCCCATTACAAATTATGAAAGTTTATATGGTTCTTCTTTTCTCTTTTTATGACTATGTTAATGACTCTACCAATTGTGACTTTGATTTGTTCATATAAATGAAATGTTCACACAAAGAGATTGGAAAGCTCATGGCCAGGTACTGTGTTGCCTTTGACACTGTGAAGCAGTTCAGTAGGGTGATTGGAACAGAGACATTACCCGAGCTGGTAAGGTGTCGTTGTTTTTCCAGCATTTCCTGATCCATTGTTGTGTACTTCTTCAGAAAAAATATATAATCAAAGAAATAAAAATTAAAATTCTCACTTTATAGATTGAAATGATATCGAAGATTAAAGAATTTAGTGATGTGCAATTGAGAGTAAATGAGAAGAAAACCTTGAACATGTTGAACAAGGACAAGAACAGAAACACCATCAGGTCAAAGTTGTCTTTGATTACCCAATTCTCATAGTTAATTTACTGTATATAGGTGGACTAAAGCATGTTAGCTGTAATAATTTGTTTTTAGGTTTCCAATGGAAGGAAAGATCAAAAGTAACGACATGAAAGTGAATTGGTAAGGCCTTACTTGCTATTACTGTTTGAATGTAGAATTTTACCAATTTATTGCATGGTCTGCATATTTGTTTGTTTATAATATGCATACTTTTATAACCTCATCCTAGTCTGATTCAAGCTCAGCTCAGCTGCATTCCCATTCAGGAGTTTGGACTCATACAGGACACTGGAAAAATATTTAGAAATGGAAATAGAGTCAACAGATGTATGTTACTAACACAATCTTGTGTAATGGCTCTCTTTAAGCTTTTATTCTGTCTATCTGATGATATGACCATGACATTTTGAAATTGCAAATGTACAATTCTTTCTCATGGCACTTTTTCCTTAAATAAATAATAATAATAATAATAATGCTTTTGATCTCTCCCAGATCTGAGTGAGTTTCTCGCTCATCACTCCAGGTCAAACTTTTCAGCTCAACTCAACTCTTTAATTCTTACCAAATGTTTTCGAGCTAAACTGTGGGAGAACTCACCTTACGTCTCCAGACAGCTTGAGAGGATAGGTCAGGGAGCACACCTAAAAGTTTATATATTATCATTGGGAAAAAAAATCTTTTTTTATTGAAATGAATGAATGGAATCTACTGATTAAAATGTAGTATATTTGTTATGACGGATATATGCCTTTCTATATTTGGGGTCTTCTTTTATAGGATTAACACTCGCTACTGCTATGGTGAATGCAGGGCTTACAACATTCAGCAAAATTGAGCAGACCAGTCCCAGAGAGCTAGAGCTAGTGAGGCAAAATATCCTACATAAATTGTTTACAAGTTTAGAAATACATCTATTCATAAGGAGGTCATGATGTCTCTTTCTGTTGTTATTGTAGCAGTAATTATTTATCATTTATTGTCAGATTGTGAATCGACACCCCCCATTTGGGAATCAGATAAAGGAAACTGTCAGCAAACTTCCAAAATATGAAGTTAGTTTGGAACAGGTAACGTGAATACATAAACACACACACTCACGCATATATACATATTTAATTACATTGGAGTCTCATACTTAGGAAAGTTGAGAACTTGTAATTATCCATTTAAAATAATTTTAAATAGCCTTTTGAGTGAATACATGAAATATTTGATCTTTTAAAAAGATAACTGTCACGCTGCTCGACCAACTAGTGAAGGCAAAAATATGATGAAAAATATCTCCACAGAAATAGCAAGCTCTTGCAGGGCCTAGAGTACATAATTTTATTTTTTTGCATATAATTTCATTATTCTGAATTAAAAAAAAAAAAACAGTTTGAGCCTTCTTCATTTTACAATGTCATGTATAATTTTATATGATCAATATTTTTTCTAGACTCCTCGATACAGTCTGTCCACAGCTGAGATTGTGGTCACAGTGAACTTGCAGAATTTTAAGGAGTTGGCATCAAAACGTACAGCACCAGACCACCATTATGTTACTCTCCTTATTGGGGACTGTGCCAATAATGTAGTTTTCCAGCAGAAAATCATGTAAGATCTATGTGATTTAAAAATCATAGGAGTTAACTTAAAAAAATAAACTAAATATGTAAGAGATGCATCATTTGTTTTTCCAGGGATACATTCCTCTTGAAGTCTGGGAGCTGGTCAAAGAGAATCGAGGTGACAAGAACACCTAAGGGAGAGGAGCTCAGCATTCATTTGATCAGTTCTGATTATGGTCAGTGGCCGTAACCAATGCTAGCGACCAATTAAACAAGCCATAATAGCTTTTTGGATGTTCAGATTATCATTCAATAAAATGACATATTTGTAGAGTGATCTGTTCTATCTGGTAATGTTTTAGAATGAATAATTGTCAATTTTGTAGTGGGTCTGGACGTACAGCAGGAGTTCAGCACCTACTACTCAGGAGCAAAGAAGTTTATAGACTGCATCAGAAAGAGCCCTACATGGAGAGTGCAGAGGATTCTCGACACCGAGAAGAGACAAGCCCCTACGACAACTCCAGCTTTGTCAAACAGAGGTCAGACTTCTTGACGTCAACAATTTAATCAGATTTCAGATTAAGGATTATCTTATTACTAGTCTTCATGACATCAGAAAATCATCTGCCCTGTTTATACCTGGTATTAGCATCCATTTCACAAGCAGGCAGGTGAGATGTCAACAATTTTGCATGGTTGGAACTGTCAGGGTGTGCGTATAGAAACTGCACAAAGACGAAGGAAGTTCAAGCTAAGTCTGTTAAATGATAAAACTCAGCAGATATTGGCAACATACACCACTTCACACAGATGAGAATGAAGGATAACACAGGGTATAAATACATGACCAAACAAAGGGAACGAATAAGCTAATTGATAAGGGACAGGTGAATGAGACAAGGTGACTGACAGGACACAGGTGACTGGGATCAGAGCAAAGCATGATTGGGAAAACAGCAAAGAACGAACTATGATAGTACTCCTAACAAGGGGTGGTCCAGCACAACCAGAAGACTCCAAGACGGTGCAGACACCTCGCCTCCTCGGCTAAAACTAGGGTGTGCTGATGAGCATTCTGGAGTTGACGTGTGTAGCCCACACACATAAAAAGGCTGTCATCACCCCGCTGTCCGCGTTGGGCTCTGGGATATCCCTCGCTGGACCTGGCTGGGTCACTGATCTCGCTGAACATGGGGATCAGAGAGGGGAAGATTCCTTCAGTGCCATTTGTGATCCTTGTTTAATATTTGGCCAATTCTGATAGAAATGCTACAGCCAATGAAACATGAAAACTCAAGAGTGAGGATTTATTTTGAGTTCGCGATGAACATTTTGCATGTTTAGAAACATTGATGTATTGGCCTGTGCTGATGAAATGGTTCACATTGCGTTTCCAGTTATAAGAACATTATAAGCAACCCAAAATTATAATTGTTTGATAATTTAATTGAAGAATCCCTAGATCAGATTTCAAGTTTCTCGACCAAGATGAATGTTAATACCAGAAATAAAAGGTTGGATAAATATACTGAAACTAAATTAATTATAAATGCTTTTGGCTCAAACACTTTAACACTTTCAAAGATTATTTTTCACTTAAGTCATTCTCTTTATGAATCAATTTGCTCCAAACATAGATAAGAGACAGTGCCATCATCTCTGCAAAAACAAGGAGCTCTGTGGACATGAGTGCTGTGAGTATGACTGATTCAAGATGATCCTGAATTGTTTTGTCATTAGCTAGGTTTCCATCCAAAGTTGCTTTTGGGAATTAATCAATTTTGAGAGGTGATTATACCAAACCACTTTGACAACAGACCAAAAGAGTATTTCAGATGCTGTGCTGGTTGATGCAGTTATGCCGTCTCATTGCAAAATCACATGTCTTTTTTGATTTTCATTGAGGAATTTATTTGGTAAATGTGTTTCCATCATAGTCTATGTGCATGTTTTCTTATCGATAAAAAAAAAAAGATCAGACGAGCCCATTCGTTTATTTTTTATTTTTTAATTTAATATCCCAAAATATGCATAAAAATAAATGGACAGAAACATAGCTACTGTTTTTGCTGCTTGTTGTTTTCCTTTAGGCAAAGTTGGAGTCATGAATAGGGCTCAATCCAGTTTCTCTTCATACCTTAACAATCTAAAAGTGAGGAATGAGAGACTCTGTGAGACTCCTGTGAAACGTTTAAAGGTTAGAATTCTTTCAAGGGTTACATGTACACAACTGTCAGAAAATGATTCTATGTTGTTTAATAATAATACACTTAAATGCCTAGAATAAATTTTTGTCCAATATACTGTATTGTGTCAAAGTCTTAATCCAGTTTTCTTGAGTTTCCCTTTAGATGATGATGAATAATAGTGGGACAGCAGCTGTAAGCATGCAGCAGTTCTCTTACAAACCCAAAGACACACTGCCTACTTCCATCAAGTATTTTGGTTTTCTGCTAACAGCAAAAGTTGTCTATTATCGTTGATAAAGTTATCATTGTTGATATTGTATTATCTCCTAAAGTTGACATTAATTCTTTAAGGTTTGAGGAAAATCAGCGTTATCCTCAAAGTACATATGAAATCAAGGACTTAGAGCCTAGTTTTGTCACTCCATACAAGAATTTGCTGTCATACCATGATGGTACTGTATGTTTACTCCTATTCAGGTTACAGTTTAATCAGAAATCTCAGAACTCTGATGTTTCAATTGTCAAACCACAGGTTACAGGGATGAGCTGGGAGACTTTTATTCTGAAACTGGAGCCTTAGCATTAGAAAATCCTCAGCCGTCTGGTTTACCTCAAAGTATGGTATTTTAGAGCTTCTGGTGTTTGCCTCATATGTAAATAATAATAATAATTAATAATAATGCCATCATATTTTTCAGGGGTTTCACTTCACAGTCAGATCAAGCAACGCAACCATGGACAGATGCACAGAGTTAGTCCTATTAAAGGCATTGCTTATTCTGTCCGTACAAACACAGGCCACAGTACTGAAATTGGTGACCTCTGCTCTGGTTCCCTGGATGTAAACTTCGACCTGGGACCGAATGATTGGGATGATTTTGACGACGGTAACCTGGTTGATGCTAGTGAGGTGTGCTGTGAATCCCAAATATGTAACCTGATGACAGACCATGATCAACCTACAAATTCTGGTTTGTTGGGCTCATTTTATAATCATATTTTTATTTTTGCATTTTATGTTGTTTGTATGTCATATATTTGTTTAATAGTTAATTTTGTTTGTAAATACGTAGTTTTAAATGCTCAAATGCTCTTTTTCTCAAATGTTTTGTTGTTTTGTGTATTGGCTTAAGCCTCACAACGTCCAGCCCAAGCTTTGCAAGTCTTGCCACAAAGGTAACGGAAAGGAGACTTTTTTCCTCTACATTTTTTTTTTAAATATCATTCAGTCACACACTCCCCACTGAAAAAAAGATTGTTTAATAGGATTCAAGAGCTTTGCTTTTTGCCCAATGCCTCTAAAAATAGGATTACTTTTTTTCAGAATCCAACCAATTGCTGTTACACCTCATACCGTAAGTATACATAAATACTTTTAACTTCCCCCAAATATTTCAAGATGAATATGGTACCATGCATTTTGGTTTCACTATTTAGAAAGCACACACTGATTGTGTTTCAGTCACAAATAGCTAGTTTTGTAATTCATTTCACAGTCTGTGTGCTTAGAAATTAACATCAACTCCCTCTCAAAACAGAGTCAATCCAAAACACCTGCAGTCCAACGAAGATTTGATTTCTTCTCAAGCACTGATGCGGCTCTAAAGGAAAACACACCTGTTAGCAGGTATTTCAAGAAGTACTTCACTTTAGTTTTCATATTACCAGTTTACTATGTTAACACTGCTTAATTATTGCAGGGATCACACAAAGGACATCACCAATGAGACCAATGTTTTTCTTGGTATTTTTGATGGCCTTTTTTAGAGTTGTTGTGATTTCTGACACATTTAGCACTATGTTGTAAAGACTCCAAGTTCCTCTGCCATTTGTTGATTTTCTGGTGTAAAGACGTTCTTAATGTAATGGCACTGTATGGACAGTTTATAGCAAACAAGTCGAATATGAAATAGAATGACAAAAAGACCATTTTCTTTTGCATTGTAGAAAGTTATATGTTGGCAAAAAACGTTCTATGGATTATAAAAAGCTTTAAAATCCTATTCTTAAATATATTAAAAATTCTTGATTGTACTAGAAATATTAATATCACATGAAATGAAAATAGAAAACATTGTCAAAATTGTAAAGTGAGGAATGAATGAGAAATGTGTTTGTCTCTCTCTCTCTCTCTCTCTGTTTTTCATTCAGTGCACATTTGTCTTTTAGCAAAATTGCCTTTTAAAGTTTTTAATTAGCTGTATATGAAAACAATAAATGTCTATGGTATGCCCATATTTAGCTGTAAGGTACTTTGGGATTAGGTGTCTGAACATTCCTCTTTTTCCTTTCTTCTCCAGTCTCTTTAAATGAAATTGTTTCTACAGTAGATAGACCAAACAATTCAGCTGCTACATGTCAAGTATGGTTGTAAAAGTTTATTATAATTCCAAACAAATTATTGCAGTGATTGGCTGTTGCTTCTTAATCACCCATGACATTACAACCTTATCTGACCAATTTACCCTCATTAAACAAAGACTTTTTAATAGATATATTAAAAAAAACAATTAACAATTTTATACTGAATTTATAGAACAAAGCACCCAAAAAAATACTTCAAGTTAATTAGTGTGTGGCATTGCGTAGGCCTGACATTAATCTTTTCCCCTTTAATTTCTTTGGACTCTCTGGACACACTCTTCATCTTCTGTCCTGCCCTGGGCCGAGGCGTTGTAAATATATCCTTCTCTCATATCAGTGTTGCTAAAATAGAAAATGTTTGTTAGTTTACAACTCATATACTTACCATGTACTTAATGTCACTGAAGAGCTTTACAAAAATAGATGCTGTGTTTTAACATGCAGTGACTTACGTTTGCATTGTTTTGAATGCGATGCACTTCAGAATTCCTCCCAGAACTAACAGAGCTCCTCCTACCCAGGCTATATAGAGGGCAGGACCAAAAGTGTACCTGACCATTCAAAACAAAGATGGAGAAAACAGGAAGTTATGCGATCAGCACATAACAGACACCCATTTAACATCTGCCAATGGAAAATCTATGGTTTTCAATCTTACCTGGAAGCAAATGAATCAATCCCTCCCATGCCCATCTCATTCCCACATGGTACCCCTCCCTTCTGTCCTTGCTTTTGATTGTTTGGGGTCATCACGAAACTAGGCACAAATTTATCAGCATACACTGATGCTCCGGCAATACCACAGAGGCCTGAAAAGAACAAAGACGCTAGCGTATTATAATGGGAATTATTGTAATAAAAGTTTAATATGTAAACCTACTAGAAATCAATAACTGGTAGATCAGAGGGGTTTACTTTAGTTAGTGAGTAATGATTTTTATTTACCAGCAATGATAAACATGATTCCTGCGCTTAGAATCAGTTTGGCCCTGGTCGATAGCTTCGTACTTTTCAGTTTGAGGCACTTGAGGCCGAAGAATCCGATGAATACTGCGCTTACACTCACTAAAATTGCTACCACCATCAAAGCTCTTATAGCATGAAGGAGTTCTGAAAGAGAAAAACATAGGATATTAAAGGGTCATTACTGCTTTTTTCTACCTGATATTATTGTTATGTGTGCACTAGAACAGATGACAAAATATTTATGTTTATAATATCATCTTACTGAAAATAATTTCACATTCCTTATCTTCATTATTAGGCTGGCAGTTCCTTAACCCTTTCGCACGTAAGTTCTAAATATTTTCTCTGACCCCACAGCGTGAGTTTTTTTTAGACGACCGTTATTTTAGAATGTTTACCTTATTGTTTCCATGGCGACGCGTCATGCTTGTCACGTTGACACACGGCAGCCTCAGAAGCGCTTTATGACATGTGCATCGCATTTATTTAGTGTATGTCTTATTTATTCAAAATATTCACACACTTGTTGGCTATGTTATCAACTACCTGATATTTAGATTCTCAAATATGTGGAAATGAATGTGTTTTGTCGTTTAAAAACTTTTATAATGATTTTTATTAACTGATCTATGATGCGCGATGGGCGCCGCCATGTTTGTTTGCGCTGCAGTTCGGAGAATCTGATCGGTCTGATTTATAACGCAAATTCAGTCGTTTCTCCCGAAAAACGGGACAGTAAGTGACCAGAGAAGTGAGAGAAGAATAAAGTGAGCTTTATAGTTACCTATGAAATGTGTATCTGATTTATCTGATCAATTTATAAATGAACGATTGCTATTTCTGCTTTTATGGACGTCAGTGTGTATTTTTCAAACTAGAGATGTATACTAGATACTAGAGATGTATTGTTATGCGAGTACTTATGAGTATTTAAATGTCTGAAACCGAAAATAAACCTTATGTGGTTGAAAACACTGAGTAGTTGTGATATATGACAAGCTTTAAGCGCGCCCGTCTCTGAATCGGCGCCAGATGACGCGCAAAAACACGTTTGAATTTAGCAGTTGGTGACGTGAAGCACGAACGTTCTAATCACACCGGTGTGATCGTACCCTCCAGGGCACAGCCAAGACTGATCACACCGGTGTGATCGTACGCGCGAAAGGGTTAACAGTCCATGAAATATTTGGAAAATGAGCAACACGTCTGGCACAAATTTCTCTCTCAATTTTAAGTTTAACGAAAGGTTTAGAAATAAACATTGATGCCCATTTGGGTTTGTACAAAATCCAACTGGGTTTATAGAAATAAAAAAAAAAAACCTCAACCCACCTGAGTAGTTTAGTTGGCCGTAGAGAGGTTGGCACTCATTTAATCCAGAGCTGAACACCTCGCACTCCTTCCACAGGCCCTTATAAGTGTAGCTGGAAGTTACCCCATGTTCCTGTTGGTTTCTGGCACACCACACATGCATAAGTGTGGCTGCAAAAACCCCAGTCGTCCCGATGACGCCTGATACAAAACCTGTGATCTGCAGCGCGTTAGCACTCATTCTGCTTCTGTCTTTATTTCTCGGTTAAAGATCTGGTGAAGTTGGTGGTGAGAAGCGTTGAGTTCAACTGAAGCTGTACAGGATGAGACTGCTTTTTAAAGGCTGAAGGCTCACATGCACACTCATAAAGTGATGATAAACTTTGAGTGCTCATAGTTCCACCTACTTCTAACAAACATAAAAGGAGGATTTTAATCATCATAATCTATCCGATCATTAACTAACACAAATTAAACCTAAGGTCACTTGATGTGTAATATTAAAGAACAGTTCAGACAGGTCTTAAATTGCACACTTAATTGTTAGATCATTTTGACTCAGTGAATAAACATTTATTTCAGCTTCGCTTTTTCTTCACCTCTGATTGTTCCTCTGCTGAAGACTAACACTGATGCATTAAGAATCAGCAGATGATGAAAAGACACTGATAACAATGAGTAATTAATTACATGTGTGTGGACAGAAAGCAAAACATGAGACATCATAAATGGAATGAGCAAAGATTAAAAAACTGTTACCACTCAATTGCATGTGGTAAAATGCACGTGAAATGGTAAATACAATTATGAAAAATCAGGGAACACCTTCATGACTGTGTTTATGCAGTTGTTGCTTGTTTAATATAGTAAATCTTTTGGATTTGTTCCAGACTTAAACAGCCTTTTCTGTTGTATGGTAAATACAATAAATTCCTGTTATGTATGTATATAAGTATATTTATAAATAACAGGAATTTCTCTATGGATATACTGTATATATATATGTCTGTATAGGTATAGGTTTGTATGTAATTGGAATATATTTTTATATATATACACATATGCAGAAATTCCTGTTATTTACATATATGCTTTATTTTATTATATAAAATATATATTTAATATATTTTTATGTAAAAAATTAAGGAGTATATATATATCCCATAAGTATTATATACTGGATTTGTACCCCTTATTTTTTTATGTTAAAACTTTTTTATGTTATGTTAAACTGCTTTAAATTACCTTTTTTCACATCAATCTACACATACACATAATGAGAAAGCAAAAACAGATCTGTGACAAATTTTATAACCCTAATGAAGAAAGACAAGACCAGACTAGAGAATATTGATTCTTGAGGTGGGTTTGAATGCATCTTCACCGGGGAGAGGTGTGAGTTTGGTCACCAGATCAGAAAGCCCAGATCGTGTGTTGCAGTGATGTTTGTCATTCTGTAAATTTCTCCCATCACCATATACGATCATGGAGTTCAACTAAAGTACCATCAGTTTCAGGTCCTTCATTGATTGCTTTTTTTGGCCAGGAAGAGTCCTGGCTTTTCCAAACTTCTTCCTTTAAGGGTTAGACTAGTCTTCCTCAGATCTGTGAGTTGATACAATCTCATCCTTGAGCTCTACAGTCAGTTTGTTTTTTACCTCATGGCTTGGTTTTTGGTCTGATATGCATTTTCAGCTGTTAGACATTTTATTGAAAAGTACGTGCCTTTCCAAATCATACACATTCAATTGAATTTGCACGTTAACTCCACTCAAAGTGTTATAACATCTACAAGCAAAATTGGAATGTTTCTGAGCTAAATTTCAAATGTCCCAAAAAAGGGTGTGAATGCAATGTAATGATTTCACTCTTGTTCTTTTTAATAGATTTGCAAAGTGGGTGTTTCTTTGTGCTTTGTATGGAGTGTAGATTAATGTGGGAAAAAAAACCTAGTTCAGCATAAGGCAGCAACATAACAAAATGTGAAAAAAATGAGGGGGTTTGAATACTTTCGCAAGCTACTGTATAACATGAAAAAGTTAAGAATGTTATAAGAATCGTATCAGATGGACATTATAACACAAAACTAAAGATAGGCTTATAAAAACCATATATGGCTAAGTCCGACAATTTCCACCTGTCCCACCTAATATATTTAGAATTTATTAATATTTTCAAATAGAGAGTTGAATTGTAGAAAAATTGTAAAAAAAAAAAAAAAAAAAAGGGGTTGTTCCCAAAATAAGCCATTGAGAGCTTTATTTAGGCTAAATATGCATAAGGCCTACATGTTACAGTCTATAAAATGTATTACAATGGACAAGGCAGAGGGCAGATGAAGAACAGAGAGAAGAAATAACATGAAAAAGATTTCAGGATATAGCAGGGAGGAAAAAACAAATACACAAATGAAAATCTGAAAACAGGGAATGCAAAAAAAGAGGAACAGACAAACATTTACAAGAGAATTTGTTTGCAATTGAAATGTTTTTTTTATTGATACAATGTTTTTTTTTTCCATTAGAATTTCTTTCAATCACAGCTTTTGACTAGATGATTTTTGCCCTGACTATAATTCATGAATCACAAGACCATATAAATAACCAGCAATAATCAAATAACGACAAATAATGAAATTAAAATTAAATAAATAAACATTATAAGTATGTGATTTAACCGTGAAGTAGTGATTTACAGTGAATTTAGATCAGCTAATGCGATAGCGATAAAGTGCAATAAAACAAGGCTTCACGATTACTAACAAATACAACTTTTGATTTTAATAATGTATTAGTAAATGTTGAAAAGAACATTAACCAAGATTAATAAGTGCTGTAGAAATCCAGTTCATTATTAGTTCAACTATTCACTAGTAGTTGATTCACAGTTCAGCTATTAACTAGTTGTTGTTAACTAATGATAACTCATGAAACCTTATTGCAAAGTCTTACTGGATTATGTATACAGTGAGCTAAGCTTTTAAGTTTTTTTTTATCTGAGATATCAACTTTTTATCAGCAGGTCATATGAAAGGAACACTTGATTTTTTGTAATTGTAAAAAAAAATATTTGTGGCATTTTAGCATGTAGAAAATGTCCTTGAATCTTTCACAATCTTTTTATTCAAATAACAATTTTCAGTCAAGTTAAAATCTTTGGCTCTGAGCATATAATGTATACTTATTACAATAATCCCATGAGCATTAATCATTGCGAAAACAAATGTGAAATTCCAAAACTAAATAAATTAATAAA